>ML295213.1:2362-23462 GCA_005239495.1 Nicotiana undulata
AACTGGTCTGGTCAAGCAGTAGTTTCTCCACCAAGTCTTGGCGGTGCCAGAAAGACGAAATGTAGCAAAATCAACTCCATTGGACTCCACAATGCCCATGTTCCGAAGAACCTCATAACATTTGTCTAAATAATCTTGGGGATCCTCTGATGGTGCACCAGTAAATGTAGTAGTGAATAACTTGGTGAACCGATCCAACCTCCACAGAGCGTCTGCTGACATGGCTTCTCCCTTAACTGCGGGTGCCACAATACCCGACTGAACTACTCCGGCTGTCTGAGGTGTCGGAGTTTGGAACTGAGTGGCAAACTGCTCTGGCGTATGAATAGCAGGAGGCTGGGTCCCTCCTCCAGCCTGAGATCCAGATGGTGCAGTAGGAAGAAGACCGGCCTGAGCCACACTCTCCACGAGTCCTACTAAGCGGACTAGAGCGTCCTGAAGCACTGGGGTGGAAATGAACCCCTCTGGGACCTAAGCTGGTCCAACTGGGACTGTCTGAGTAGGAACCCCACCGACAAAGTCTGCCTGTGGGTCCTCTATTGGAGCTGCTGCTCTAGCTCTGCCTCGGCCTCTAGCACGGCCTCGGCCTCGGCCCCTCGTAGGAGCTGCATTAGGAGGATCAGGCTGCTGGTCGATCGATGAGGAAGCGCGCGTTCTCGCCATCTGCGAGAGAGTAAGATAGAGACTCAATTAGTATTTAGAATTCAACTGACACTACAAAGAATGAAAGATGTGAAGTTATTCCTAACTTTGCAGCCTCTGGGGGATAAGTACAGACGTCTCCGTACCGATCCCTCAGACTCTACCAAGTTTGTCCGTGAGTTGTGAGACCTAAGCAACCTAGAGCTCTGATACCAACTTGTCACGACCCGAAATCCCACCTTCGGGCCATGACTGCGTCTAACGTTGAACCCGCTAGACAAGCCAACGTTTGAACTAAATAAAGCTCATTAACAACTAAAACGAACAAGATAACTAAGGCATCGATGGTCAACAATATGAAGGGTAACAAATTACCAAAAATAATGTAGCAACTTCGAAATAAAACCCATATACAATACCCATAACTGGTGCCACATACTCACGAACTGTCTAAGAGATTACTAAAACAAAGGTCTGAAAATAAGTACATATGACTGTCTTTGAACTATAAGATAAGACAAAGCTGAAAGTGAAGGGTACACGGTGACGCCAAGGCCCACGGACGTCTGCAGGTCTACCTCGATGTCTCCGATATGAACTGATGGAATGCCCCGACCGTCAGTGACCACCGGGTCCGGCTGCGTAGGCTGCACAACATAAAGAAGTGCAGGTGTAGCATCAGTACAACCGACCCCATGTACTGAGTAAGTGCCAAGCCTAACCTCGACGAAGTAGTGACGAGGCTAGGACCGACAACAATATATATGTACCTGTGCAATTCTATATTATAACAGGAAAGTATCGACGGAAATAAGCAAGTAAGACAGGTACGGGGAGAACATGCTGGGGGTAAAAGGGGCAACAAAATGCTAGCACAGTAGAACAGGGTAATAACTGAAGTGTAAAAAGTAAAAGCCGGAATTTAACGTCTCAGGACAGATAATGAACAGTAAAAGGCACGACATGTCCCCTCGTGCATAATCTCACAATCACTCGGCACTGAATGTCCCCTCGTGCATAAATAGTAACACTCGGCACGGAATGTCCCCTCGTGCAACAAATAATCAACGATCAACACAACATGTCCCCTCGTGTGATAAATAACAAACAATCGGCACAACATGTCCCCTCGTGCAATAAATAATAAACGATCAACACGACATGTCCCCTCGTACGATAAATAATAAACGCTAAGCACGGCATGTCCCCTCATGCGATAAATAATAAAAAGCAACAATATAATGTGAAAATCAACAATAAGAAGTCTCAAGTGTGTGGAAATACTCAATAAAATTCTATCGTCCCGGCAAGGGACTCAGCTATAACCAACCCCGCATCAGAAATACAATTTCAACAGTAAAAGCCTCAACTGAAACAAATAAAACAATAACTCCCCATGTCATGAAACAACATCAAGGTAACACTTATAAATCACCAATTACTCATAGTACAGAGAATATTAAGAACACGGTATGATTCATCACAATTGACTCACGGGCATGCTTGACCGCAACATATAGGCACTTGTCACCCCGCCTAAACGTAGGACATGAATTACACATAGCAAATAAGACTCTATACCTAATCCCTCAAGCTAAGGTTAGGCCAAACACTTACCTCGGCTCCAAAAATGCAAGTCAAGCCTCAATCACATCCTTCCCTCTCGAATCCAACTCCGTATCGATAATAACTAGACATAATGGATTTATTAACATCAATAAATACTCAATAAACCAATTCCGAAGCCTAATTATACATTTTCTACTATTCTTCCAAAAATACTAAATTTTGACCCCAGGCCCGCTTGGTCCAAGCACGCGGCTCGGACCAAAACCCGATCACCCGTAACCCCACGAGCCCGAATATACAATTTGCTTTAGAATCCGACCCCAAAACGAGGTTGAATTCTCAAAAATTCCATAAACCTATCTCTACCCAAAACCCCCTAATTTCTACCTTGTTTTCATGATTTTAGGCCTGAGTTCTAGTGATTAGGGAGGAAAAATGGAAGAAATTGGTGTTAGGAACACTTACCCAAATGGTTATGGAGGATAAAATGGCTTGTAGGTCTTCAATGGGGCTTGGAGAAGAAGAAGGAAGTGAAAATTATGAAAATCCCGTATGGCATTATGGTTTTGGGGTATTTTAATAACTGGGCAAAAATACCCTTCGCGTTCGCGGGCCCCTGGCCGTGTTCGCGAAGGGTTGACTAACCTGACCTACGCGTTCGCGAGTCCTTGGCCGCGTTTGCGTAGGTTTGACTCCACTGGCCTATGCGTTCGCGAGCATAGGGTCGCGTTCGCGAAGAACAAACTACCCAGCCCCCCAGACCCCAGCCTAACACTACGCGTTCACACCCTTGGGGACGCGTTCGCGTAGAAGCACTGTCGAGTGCTCCTTGTTCGCGTCTCCCTCTACGCGTTCGCGTAGAGTAAAATCCCAGGCCACAATAATTACCCTTCACGTTCGCGATCCCTTGGCCGCGTTCGCGAAGGGTATTACACCAGACACCAACAAATCATCAAAAACACCAGATGTTTCCACTTTGCACACTCCGATAGCTACCCGAAACTCATCCGAGCCCTCGAGACCCAAAACCAAAAACACACACAACTCCCATATCACCATACAGACTTATTCAAGTAATTAAACCACCAAAACAACATCAAAAACAATGAATTAAACTCCAAAATCTATAGAATTTTCTCAAACTTCATAAACTTTTAAATTTCCCATTTTTGATCCGAAACACGTCGTTTCAAGTCCGTTTTACACCAAATTTCACAGATAACTCACATAACATATAATAAACCTGTTCCGGGCTCCGGAACCATAATGCGGAGCCGGTAACACGATTTTCACATAATTATTCATTTTCAGAAACCTTTATTATTTTCAGAAAATAATTTTCTTTAAAAATTTATTTCTCGGGCTTGGGACCTCGGAATTCGATTCTGGGCATATGCCCAAGTCCCATATTTTCTTACGGACCCTCCGGGACCGTCACATCACGGGTCCGGGTTCGTTTACCAAAAATGTTGACCAAAGTCAACTTTATTCATTTAATTATCATAAAAATCCATTTTCATCAAATTTCAACATAAGGACTTCCCGGCTACACGCTCGAGCTGTGCGCGCATATCGAGGTGAGATTAACGGAGGCTTTCGGGGCCTCGAAATACAGATTTTAGCTGGAATTACTTAGGATGACCTTTTGGGTCATCACAATTTTAAACATGTATTATAGGTGCAAATAATAATTTTAGGTGACTAAGTCATCACAAAATAATTTGAAGGAGTAATTAATAAATATTCAAGTAATTTAACTGCTAGAAAATTAATTTCAAAGCTATAAAAACCATGAGAAAATTATAAAATATTTGTATAAATCTTGTAAATTAATTAATGAAATTTGAAAAAAAAAAAAATACTATTTGGAAAAACATGAGGACAAAATTGGGCATTAACAACTGCCCCTCGTTACCCGGGAATATTGAAAGAGTTGTTGGGTAAAGAAAATGATGACCAATTTTGGCTGAATTGAGTGAGGAATGATGTGATTTGTAAAATGGTGGCCGAACCCTGGTTCATGAGTTTCCTACATATCTCTGGTGTTACGAAAATCAGGTCGTGTGTAGTTCGCCGCATGTTTCGGATAAGGTTCTTTGGGTAGGATAGTGTCGGGTGAATTTATGCGGAGTCATGCATGTGAATCTAACAATATAATAATAATGACAAGTAAATGAAATAACTAAGGAGTAAACCAAGAGTTATCTACATCGAATCAAGTCAAATAATACATCACGAAAGGAAACAAAACTACCAAAGACAAGTACAACAAATAGAGAAAGATCAACAAGGGTCACTACCGGAGTACCGCCTCGTAGTCCCAAATCACATGAATAACTCTCTATCCTTATATCACCGCATGAGCCTTTACATGTAGTTTTGTAAATCATTTTTCCTGAAATATCATCCCGCACTTTATCCCACCTTATCACACCGCATGACTTCTAGTAGTTTCCCTACTAGCCACGCGTATCAAGCCCACATTATCTCACTACATGTGTTTCAACCCCATAATCTTATATCACCGCATACGTATCAATATAACAACGTATCACAAATCGCACCCCAAGTACCCAATATCACAATCTTCCAGAGAAACCAAACAAATACAATATTATTACAGTAAAGTGCCTATGGCTCAACCACAATGTACACAAGAGTCTCAACAATAACAACTGGAACGAACAACTAAACAGAATGGTATTTCACTACTTAACACTTTGTCTCAATGTGAATCACGACCTTTATATCTCAATACCAATTTCAACAACAAGATATTCCACGATTTAACAACTTCAAATAAAGAGTTCAACGATCAAATAGTGAATACGGAACAAAGGAATCAAGAACTTCAATTAAACATGTAAGGAAAACTGGCATGTAATAGAATAAGACAAGTAAACATGTGAAAATAGACTAGAGATGATGACTATAACATGTCAAGGTAACTCAATTACAGCATGAAAAGAATCTACATAGCTAAAACTGATAAATTCTACATTTAGCTCATATACACACTCGTCACCTTACGTACACGACTTTCACATATCACAATTATCATAACCAACACAAATTCTAAGGGGTATTCCCCCACACAAGGTTAGGCAAGTCACTTACCTCAAATCACGCTAAATCAATCCACTAGTAGGACATTCCCTCGATTATCTAACTCTGAACGGCTCGAATCCCAAAGTTTTCCTTGAAGAACCCTCGAAATATTGCCTCTCACCGAGCTCTCTAAGCCCAAAAATGGATTAGGAAACAAACCCTCAAAATTTCTCCTTTTCTGCCCAGTGAATTTGCACTTGCGAGCAATCTGTCGCATCTGCGGTTCCGCACCTGCGGAATTTCCATCGCAGGTGCGGTCAGCCTAGCAACCTCTACTTCTGCAAGAACCAGGCCGCATCTGCGCATGCGCACCTGCGACAAATAAGTCGCACCTGTGATCCAGCCTGCACATGTGCTTCCCTCCAACGTAGAAGCGACCTCGCTTCTGCGGAGAATATCCCGCTTCTGCTACCCCAGTTGGGCAAGACCAGCTTTGCTATTTTGATCCACAACTCACTTTTGCGAGTCCGCACTTGCGACCAGACCCTACGTAGTTGTGATGACACCAGAAGCTGGAAACTTCAGCAATTGCATAAGTCCAAGAATTAATCCGAATTCAATTTGTTTCATCCCCGGGTCCCTGTTCGTATATACCAACAAGTTTCAAAACATATAACGGACCTACTCGAGGCCAAAAATCACATCAAACAACATCGATTATACGAATTGCAACCCATATTCAAGACTATGAACTATGAACTTCCGAATTCCGAAACCAATGTCGATTCATACCAAAACAACTCCGATTGACTTCAAATTTTTCACACAAGTCGTAAACGATATTACAAACTTACAGTGTACTTCACACAATAATAGTACAACATTAGTGAAAGTACTATTATTAATAGTAAAAGTATTATTCAGCAATAGCGACTGTTATCTACCTTATACGGTTGAGAGATTTTTCCTATACAGACTACTATTTTCGATTACTTTCACATAAAAAAAACTTAAAAAAACAACGTCGAAAGAAGGGAAGGTTAAGATTGACAAGTTAAATAACCAAAAAATTGAATTTTGGAAACTAAAAATAGAGGATTATTTGTACCCAAAAAAGATTACACTTACCTCTAATGGGGTAAAACTAGAGAATACATCCAAAGCCGATTGAGTTCTATTAGATCGACAAGCTCTTCGTGTAATTCATTTGATGCTGTGACGAAATGTTGTGTTCAACATCATTTAACCTCCAATGAATCAATAGTACTGATCACTCATTGATTTAATAACTTGTTCAATAATTTGCAAAGTTAGAATGGTGGTAAGGCTTAATAAGTTGAATGTTTCCATAACTTAGTAACGTAATTAACTCGAACCGTAGTAGCTAAAACACTACCTTTCATCCATAAATTACTTCCATACTATATGCTTACAATGATGTCATATTTGTGCAAATAATTTATGAACATGCTAACATGCTTGTAGGTCCATTTCAAATAACTCAATTATTGTAACTATATGTTTGCGTGACATGGTTATGATTAAAAAGTATATGCATTTTGCGCTATTTGATAAAATATTTCTTAATAAATAATAATAGTTATTAATTATGTACATGTATACATGATATAAATTCGACATACAAATAAGAAAAGTACACGTACTCGTAACTAGTTTCAAGATAAATTCCTTAATTCATACCCAAAGCAATTAAAAGCGGATAAAAGGCAAAGATGCAAAAAATCCTTTACATATAAAATATCTGAAATTAGTTTAAGTAAGTTTAAAATAATTAAGCGATCGTGCTAGAACCATGTGACTTAGGGAGTGCCTTGCATCTTCTGCGCAATCAACACCCTCGTCTTCTGTGTTCGCTGACCATAATCTGGAGTCAAAACTTTTCATGATAAGGATTAATAAATTGGTGACTTGGAACATCGAAACCATATAATTCCAAGTGGAGATTCCTTAAAATTAATAAAATAATTTCTTTTCAAATAATATCACTATAATTAGAAAAACTTATTTTCCCAAAAAAATGAGGTGTGACACGGACCAACTCCTGTAAATTCCCTTGGAAGCTCACAATGTAATGTTACCTTCATTGATGATCCCACGAGAAACATATGAATTTATTTTCTGAAAATTAAATCTGATGTGTTTGTTACCTTTAAAGATGGAAAGTTAATAAGTTGAAAATAATTTCTTTTCAACTTATAAAGCTTTACATATTTTTGGGACGAGGCGATTCACACGACAACTTACCTCATAAATAAAGGACCCTCTGTACCGCTGAATTTTAAAATTCCTGAGGAGGTATGGACAAGAAAGGAGGTAACTCTCTCATATCTGAAAATCTTTGGTTATGTTGCTTATGTACATATCCTAAAGCCAAAAATATTTCTTTGTTGGCTATGAGAACGATAATTTGGTTATCGATTTTAAGATGATCATAAAAAAAGATCACAAGACACATGAACATCAGATTCAATGAAAATATGATATACAAGGATAAACTTGGATTAGAATCAATCAGCACCAGCAGACAGACCTCTCAAACAGTTGAGTTGGAATAAATCTTAGAAAATGAAGTGGCTAAAGGAGCTAAAACTAATTCTGATGCAGAACCATAAGCCAAATTAAAATCAGAACCAAAGATAGAATCATATGCAAAACTAGATCTGAAGCCAAGACTTGAATCAAATTCGGGATAAGTTACACCGGAGCCAATATTAAGAAAATCTAAAAAAAGTCACTAATGCTCCATATATGTTACCTACCTCTCTCCATTATTTATTGTTGACTTATGTTGGAGAACCAAAGCATTTTATTGAAGTAATGCAAGTGATAATCTGTGATAATTGGAAACTAGCCATAAGATAGAAGATGAATACTCTTCAAAGAATAAAACAGGATACTTACGGAGTTACCAAAAGAAAAGAAGACATTGCATAACAAGTGTGTATAGAGGGTCAAAGAAGAACATGATGGTACAAAAAGATACCAAATACGATTAGTAGTAGCAGGTCGGTGCTAAGTATCATAGCTGTAGAAACTTTGTATTTGGTACAACTTGATGTAAAAACTGCATTTCTACAAGATGATCTCGAGGAAGGCATCTACTTGAAGCAACTTGAAGTTTTCAAAATTTCTAGTAAAGAAAATCTTGTATGCAAGTTGAAAAAGAGTCTGAATGGTCTGAAATAAGTTCCCCGATAATGGTACAAGTAATTGATGAATTCATGCATAACAATGGGTTCACGAGATGTGAGATGGACCAATATTGTTATATCAAAAAACTTGATAAATCCTATATAACTTTAATATTGTAGTTGATGATATGCTAATTGCAAAATCTTAACATAAATAAGATCAACATGGTTAAGTAAGAACTGACTGATGAGTTTGAAATGAAAGACTTCAGATCAACTAGGCAAATGATTGGGATGAAGATTAGCAAAAATATGTCTGAAGGAACCTTCAATTTATCCCAAGAAAGTACATATAAAAGGTGCTAAGCATGTCTAGTGTTCATATGCAAAGACCAAAAATAATCCACTCGGAAGCTATCTTAATATGTCAAAGGAACAATCACCTAAGATAGATGAAGAAGGAAGTTTATGTATAAAGTTCCATGTGATTCAGCAGTAGAAAGTTTGATGTATGCTATGGAATGTATTTGATAGCATCCTAGGAAGCTCAATTTCATTCAAGGATAATGATGAAGTTTTGGAATCTCAAAGAGGTCCTTAATAAGATATCAAGCTAAAGAGTTGCAAAATAAGGCCATTAGAAGTGCAAATAAAGAAGTTGTTAATTGAGATGAAGTGCTCAAGGATAAATGATATGACTTGTCTAGGCATTACAATTGTTTTATGGCTCAAATTTATGTCCAAGAAGAGGAGAATTGGATCCCAAGAGACGTCCTTTGGAGAAGGTCCTAGTCAATCCACTTTTGGACCAATTTGATACCTAAAATGTGTAAAAACTTGCAGCGCATGAAGTCCTACATAAATTCACATTTTTATAATATAAAGGACTTAGTTGATGTCCAAAAAGGGTACAATAGGCATGCTAGATGTTGAGTGCAAATTGGTGCCAAGTTGCTTGCAAATTTTCTTCAAGATTTCAAGATCATATCCAAGATTGGGTTGGGACTTATTTTAATATATTTTGGGACTACATTTAATACTTTCGTAATTAGTTAAGTTTATGTTATCCTTTTCCTAAGATTGTTGGAATTACTTTCCAATATTGACTTGGTTTTTGTTTCCTAGTGTTTTTCCTTTTCCTAAGGTAGTTGGACTTGTTGTTCAAAGTAGTTTAGGACTTTATTTCCTTATTTTTAGCTTTAATTTCGTGACCCCTGCAAACTATATAAGGGGTGACTTATTTATTTTTAGATATAGATTATGACATATTATTATCAATAAAAATTGTGAGTTTTTTCTTGTACTCTTGTGTGTGGATACTCTTAGTTTTATTATTCAACCTTCAAGACTCGACTTAAGGTGGTAAGCTTAAACTCTTTTCGAAATCTCAGATCACTTTCAGGTATTCAAGAAAGGCGATAAATTTTTATTGTTGTTCTTGTTATTCTAAAGAGCCGGGTTTCACAATTTCTACCAAAGACATATAATTCTTCATTAGCTAATTGTAATTGTTAGAATTGTACTCAAGAACAGACTTCTTGAATTCAAGAAATTCTTTCTTGAATTCAATCTATCTTTAATTTCTTCCTTTTTTCGTTTCTTTACTTTCTTTTAGCTTCCACGCGTTTCTTGATTTTCTTTAGTAGTTCTTGGACTCCTAACGTGTTGTTATCAGTATTAGACCTTACATAGACCATGCCGTTGAAGTTGTCAGTAGATACATATCAGATCCAAGAAAGGAGCATTGGAAAAGTGTAAAATAGATATTGTGATATCTCAAAGGCACCTATTGTATTGTACTTTGTTTTATAAAGAGCAATATTAGCTTACAAGAGTTTGCTGATGTAGACTTAGGCGATGATTTGGATAGTCGAAAAAGTACCACATGTTACATGTTCACTTAGGGGGTACTGTTGTTAGCTGAATGTTTAGACTTCTTATGGTAGGCTAGGTGCTCATATTTTTAACTATATTTCTCACTCTAAGTACTACACTTTAATTGTATTTGAGACTCATTAAGTATTTTTTATGTGCAGGAATAAGTTTGTATGGTAATTGGTTAAAAAATATATAATTTGAGCATGAGTGAGCAGCAAGAAAATTCATCTACTATGGCCAAGCCATTTTGATTGGCTCATGATTATATATGATGAGTGGAAAACAAAATGAAGACAAAATACAAAAACCAAATAATTAAAGGAAGGCATATTACATGCAAAAGAAGAAAATAAAGGAAAGGCAAAGAAAGAACTTACCTGGCAAGCAGCAAACGGATTTGTAGGGTTATGCATCGTATTGCAGCAAAGAAAGAGCATTATGCATCGTATTGTGGGCGCGCCGGTGAAGATTTAATCCAAATGTTCAGAGAGTGGGCAGCAAGCAAAATGAGTCGCATAGTGCGATGCATTAGCATGTAGGGTTCTCTAAGGGAGTATTACCCGTACCCGTGCCAGTCCTTATCGGTATTCGTACCGGACCGTATTGTTTTTTAACCTCTAAGTTTACTTAAATACAAGAGAAAAGATGATATTCAAAGTTGTAACAACTATAAGGGTATCAAATTACTGAGTCATACCATGAAAGTTTGGGAGAGGTGGCAGAAGTGTGGTGAGAAGGACTGCGTCTATATCCGTCAACCAATTTGGGTTCTTACAGGGGCATTCTACCACAGAAGCTATCCACCTTATTAGGAGGTTGGTAGAACAATACAGAGATAGGAAGAAGGATCTGCACATGGTGTTTATTGATATGGGGAAATCGTATGACAAGGTCCCTAAGGAGGTTTTTTGGAGATGCCTGGGTGTGTATGTTACTTACATTAGGGTGATTAAGGATATGTATGATGGAGCTATGACTCGGGTTAGGACAGTGGGAGGCGACTAGGAGCATTTTTCGGTTGTTATGGGGGTTATTCCAATGATCTGCACTCAGCCCCTTCTTGTTTGCCTTGGTGATGGATGCATTGGCACATCATATTCAAGGGAAGGTGTCATGGTGTATGTTATTCGCTGACGACGTAGTTTTGATTGATGAGACGCGAGGTGGTGTTAACGAGAGGCTTGAGGTTTGGAGACAGGCCCTTGAGTCTAAAGGTTTTAAGTTGAGAAGGACTAAGACGAAATACCTAGAGTGCAAGTTCAATGCCGAGCCGATGGAACCTGGCTTGGACGTGAGGCTTGGATCACATGTCATCCCCAAGAGGGGCAGTTTCAAATACCATGGGTCGGTTATATAGGGGGATGGAGAGATCGATGGGGATGTCATACACCGTATAGGGGTAGGGTGGATGAAGTGGAGGTTGGCTTTTGGAGTCTTGTGTGACAAGAAAGTGACATTGCTACCCAAAGGTAAGTTTTATAAAGCGGTGGTTAGACCAGCCATGTTGTATGGGGCTGAGTGTTGGCCAGTTAATAACTCACATATCTAGAAGATGAAAGTAGCTGAAATGAGGATGTTGAGGTGGATGTGTGGGTACACTAAAATGGATAAGACTAGGAATGAGAATATTTGTGAGAAGGTGGGTTTGGCCCCATGGATGACAAGATGCGGGAAGTGCTCTCACATGGTTCGGGCACGTATAGAAGAGAAGTCCAGATGCCCCAGTAAGGAGGTGTGAGCGACTGGCTATTGTATGTATGATGAGAGGTAGAGGACGACCTAAGAAGTATTAGGAGAGATGATAAGGGAGGACATGGCGTGGCTCAGATTACCGAGGACATGACCCTTGATAGGAAGCTGTGGAGGTCGAGTATTAAGGTTATAGGTTAGTAGGTAGTTGAGCGCGCGTATTTCTACTCCGCACTAGAGTGAGGCTAGTCTAATAGATTTGTCTTAAAATACTAGTGGATAATGTTGTTTTCACACTATTTTCCCATTTTTACAGTGTCGGGCCTTATTTATTTGTTACCGGTTATTGTTTTGCTTTTCATATATTTATTGATTCTTATGATGCTGTTATTTTTTCTAAGGTTTTTGTTGATGTACCGATATGTAGTCTCTTTTCTCTTAATTTCTTTTTTCGTCTTCTTGAGTCGAGAGTTTATCGAAAATAGCCTTTTTACTCTCTCGGGGTAGGGGTTTGATCTGTACATACTACCCTCCTCAGACTCCACTAGTTGGATTTCACTGGGTCGTTGTTGTAACCTCTAAGTTTGTTTAAATACACTTTGGCCCTATTTTAAAACCGATGGTCTTAAGGTCTCTTAGTATTATGTTTTGATAATCTAACAAACTTTTTGTATAGAACGAGATAAAGGACCTGATGCATGTATGGTATAATCATTCAGCAACGAACTCAAAGAAATCTAGGCAGTGTACTTTTGGGTTCACAAGAAACAATGTAGGGACCTGATCCCTTGATGTTTCCCTGACAAAAGTACAAGTCAACTCTACAGTTGGAAAGTAGTGGCAGAAAGTGACTGCCTGCAACTGTGCACGCTACAATGCAAAAACAGTGCAGCAGTCACTTCCCATTGGAAGAAGTGTGTCCCAACTAAGAATAAACATCATTCTTGGGATATCTTTGAAGTATAATAGTATGGTGCAAGACAAATAACATATTCACTTGAGTATTTACTAACATTCTCTCAAGCATTGAAGATTTGTTCTTGAATTGGAGTCTCAAGTGTGTCAAGAACAAGAAGACAACTCCAGTACGGACCAGTTTCACTACGAGTTCATATGTGTCCTTAGTTGATTTGTAATCTTGTATTTTGTTCCTTATTGTAAACTCCTATCTTGCTTTCTCAGAAGCTTTGTTTTAGGAAACCCATATCATAAACTGTCTAAGTTTGTGTTATGACTTGAGTTAGTCATAGGTTAAAGTCTTTGTCACTAGTGAGTAACAAAGTGGCTTGTAATAAGTGTATTACAAGTTAGTGTGTTTGAGGTCTTTTTAATAGAGTCATTACAAAGTGGCTTGTAATAGCTGAAGTTATAAGTTAGTGAAGTTGAAATCCTACCAGCGTAGGTTGTGGTTTTTGTCCCCTTGAGTTGGGATTTTTCCACGTAAAAATGTTGTGCCTCATTTACATACTGTCTTTATAGATAACTCTGAGGGAACTGGTGAAGGACCAGGTCTCGTTACAGTTGGTGGACTCATATAAACTATCAATTGGTATCAGAGCAGGTTCTTTTTAAAAGGTTAACACCTAGAAAGGATCTCAAATGGCTGTTCCACCCAACTTTGAAGAAGGGCAATCAACCTACAGACCTCCTAGATTCAATGGTCAGTCCACGGATGGTGGACGAGTCTTATGCATGATTTTATAATGGCATAAGACTCCGAACTGTGGGATGTCATTTGTGATGGTCCACATGTTCCCATGAAGAAGGTTGGAGAACCTGGTGTGATGGTGCCCAAGACCAGAAAGGAATACAACGACATTGATAGAAAAGATGCTGAGAAGAACTTTCGTGCCAAGAAAATCTTGGTATGTGGTATAGGACTTGATGAGTACAATAGAATCTCAACTTGCCAATCTGACAAGGAGATATGGGAAGCTTTGCAAACGGCACATGAAGGAACCACTCAGATTAAACAATCCAAGATTGACATGCTCACCACTGAGTATGAGTTGTTTCAGATGAAGGATGACGAGTCTATACAAGACATGCAAACTAGATTCACATCAATCATAAACGAGCTTCACTCACTGGGAGAAATAATTCCTAGGAACAAGTTGGTAAGGAAAGTTCTCAGCGTTTTACCTGGATCTTGGGAGAGCAAGGTGAACGCCATCGCTGAAGCCAAAAATCCACAAACTTTAACCATGGACAAGCTGATTGGAAATCTGAAGACATATGAGATGAAGAAGAAGAAAGATAGTGAAAGAAGAGAACCAAATAAGGAGAAGAACCTGGTGCTCAAGGTTGAAGATAACGACTCAAGTGAAGATCATAGTGACATGGCCTATCTTACTAAAAGAGTTCAAATGATGGTTCGAAGAAATGGTGGCATACCAAGGAGAGGCAATTAAAGCAAGCCAAGGAACTATGACCTTTGTCACAAATATGGAAATCCAGGGCACTTCATCAAAGACTGCCCAATTCTGAAGCAGGATCCCTACAAGCACAACTCTGACAAAATAACAAAAAGGAACCCGGTTCCTGACAAATGATTCAGCCGAAAAAGTGCAGCTGACAATGTTGTGAAGCAAGCTCTTGCTGTATGGGGAGACTCCTCCAGTGAATCAGAAGAGGAACCAGATGCAGGAAACAACTCCATGATGGCAGTAGAAAACGAAGCTAAGGAATATGATTCATTGTTCGCACTAATGGCCCAGTCTGATGATGATGAAGAGGATGACAATGATGAGGTAAATTTCAGGTATGTTCAGAGAAATCTGAAGTCCTACTCTTCTAAGAAGTTAACGTCATTAGAAAATGTTCTTATTGATGCATACTATAGTTTAGTTGACGATAAGGATGCCTTGACCATAGAGTTAGGAGAAGTTGAGCAATCTAGGGATGACCTAGTGGTCTGTGTGGTTGATTTGAAGGAACCCATAAGAAACCTTGAGAAAGAAAAGGAGTGTTAGTGGAGAAGACTAATAATGTAGAAAATGAGAGAGATGACCTGGCAGTAGTGGTGGTTGACCGGAAGGAAACAATGATAACTTGAGCAAAGAAAAGAACACTATGGCAGAAAAAATTGATGCCGTTGAACAAGAGAAAGATGACCTTTTGGTGGTAATCACAGACCTAGAGGAAACAATTGAGGGACTCAAATCAGAACATAGGCCTGTGAGTATTGAGAAAGGGAAGGAAGTAGCTAGTGAAACACATATCATGCTTTAAAAGGAATTAAATGTTATGAAAACTAGTTTATGTGGTGAACTTGAGAAAAACAGGAAACTTCAAGCTGAATTGGTGAAACTAAAAGTTGATCTTGAAAAATCCCTTAAATGGACCTGGTCCACAGATGTTGTCACTGCCTTATACTTTAATAATAGTGGAAACAGGCAGGGGATTGGGTTCCAAAAGGAGAAAACTCCTTACAACCCTCACAACAAGTACATCATTGTTCCAAATAACTGGTTTTGTACCCACTGTGGGAACAATGGGCACTTCAAAGAAAACTGCCCTGCTAGGGCTCAATCTGTTCAGAAAAACAAAGTGTTTATTGAAAAAGTGACTACTAAAAGGGGACCAGTTACCACTAGCAAAAGTCGATCCTTTCCTGCATGGACTAAAAGAGCTCTTATCCACCCTTTTCCTCATTACAAGGGACCCAAACTTGTTTGGGTTCCTAAATCTAACCCGTAATTTATATGTGCAGGGACCAGTGAGAGGAACATGAATACAATGGATCATGGACAGTGGATGCTCCAAGCGCATGACTGGGAACACTATGTATTTTCTCTCACTGAAAGCCCTGCAAGGAGGGGATGTATCCTTTGACAATGGAAAAAAGGGATACATTCTCGGTGTTGGAAGGGTTGGAAGGTCTCTTGTGCATTCAATTGAGAACGTGTACTATGTAGATGGCCTGATGTACAATCTCTTGAGTGTCTCCCAAATTTGTGATAAAGGGAATAAAGTAGAGTTCTTGTCAAAAGTATGCACAATTACTAGTCTGGTAACCGGTGAAGTGGTTTTAATGGCCAAAAGGCACAGGAACATCTATGTTGCTGATTTTGAATCCTTGGAAGCTAGTGATATGAGCTTCTTAAAGGCAGTTGATGATGATGCAGAGCTGTGGCACAGAAGATTGGGGCATGCAAGCTTCTCACTCTTGAATAAGTTGATCCAGAAGGACCTGGTCCGCGGTCTGCCAAATTCAAAATTCAAGGAGCACAGACTATGTGATGCATGCGCCAGAGGAAAACATGTGAAATCATCCTTTAAGCCAAAGAAGGATGTTAGCACATCAAAACCTCTCGAACTCCTTCATATGGATCTATGCGGTCCTATGAGAATACAAAGCAGGGGTGGAAAGAAATATATCTTTGAGATTGTAGACAGTCATTCAAGATTCACTTGGACATTGTTTCTTAGAGAAAACAATGAGACCTTTGAAGTATTCGTGGTCTTTGTATTGGTAAAAAATATAGCCTCATACGTGTACAAATTTTGGATGACTCAGCCAACCAGGTGGACTAAATAAAACATCGCACGTGGAAACGGGATAAAAAGGTACGGTCAATACAAGGAATTAGCCACAGAAAGAGCATCAAAGAAGAAGAGACACGGTCACAACGAATCCGGACGCAATAATGGGCCGATTCGAAGATCAGCAATCAATGCTTGTACGTTATGTAACTCCTAAAATAACAGTTACTATTCATCATTGTAATGCCTCATAAATTTAATAATTAAGCATTAAATAGGCTATCATGACAGAAATACAAACGTTGTACTAGGAGAACATCCTTATAAAAGGGATAAAAAATGTAACAAACGGGATCATCTGATTTCTGGGATACTAAGCTATTTTATTCTTTATATATTGCTCTCGAAATTATTGCTACTTTATTATTTATTTTACTAATTCGATTATCAGTAACCCGAGTTTTATCCTAAATTAAGCTTTAGTCAAAAGATCTTATTTTTTGGTTAAACAAATTGGTTCCGTTATCGGAAATTTGATAATCATCATTTTCGCTACCAATTGATATCCTTAAAATCATGTCGAATCTCAACAACAACAACGTCAACAACAATGACGATAATAACCAACAAGAAGTGAAACCCCAGTTTCAACTCCTCCTCGAGGAACTCCACGAGCTTCGAGGGAACCATCTCCTGAAAGAGCTAACAATCGTAACAATAATGAACAACCGGTGGAATCAGATCAAATAAGGCAAATGATTGCTGAATACGTGAGACAGGCTTTGCGAGAATTTGCAAGAGGATTACCACAAGTACCTCTAGTACCACTAACATTGCCTCTGTTCTAGTAGAAGATTTGCAAGCGGGGTTAACAAATTCAACCAGGAATGAAACTCTCAATACACTTCTTGAAACCCGACCAGGTACGACTAGTAATTCAGAATTACAAAATTTATTATTAACCATGCAAAAGCAGATGAAAGAAAAAAACGATCGCATCGAGCAAATCCCCGGTGTTCCACCTATTATCAAAGGAATTGACGTCGATAGGTACTCTCAACAACCTTGGAAGCCAAGTGCAGCCCCATTACTTATACCCAAGAAGTTTAGAATGCCTGATGTCCCCAAATACGATGGAACAACCGACCCACGTGATCACGTGACTGCTTTCACCACTGGAGTAAAAGGCAATGATTTAACAAAAGAGGAAATAAAATCAGTCATTGTCAAAAAATTCGGAGAAACACTCACGAAAGGAGCCTTAACCTGGTATTCTCTTCTCCCTGAAAACTCTATAAATTCTTTTGTTGAACTTGCAGATTCATTTATAAAAGCACATTCTGGTGCAAAAAAACTTGAAAAATGAATGGAAGATATATTCAAGATAAAGCAAGGAGACAAGGAATTGCTCCGTGAGTTTGTAGACAGGTTTCAAAGGGAAAGAATGCAACTACCAAGGGTGCCTGACAACTGGGCAGCTATGGCATTCACAAGCAACTTGAACGAGAAAAGTTCAGAAGCCACGAGACGACTCAAAGAAAGTCTAAGAGAATTCCCAGCCACGACATGGAATGACGTATACAACAGGTACAGTACTAAATTAAGAATTGAAGAGGATATAATCACACGATCAAAAGATGAAGAATATCACAGAACAAGGCACCTAGAATCAGAGAAAAAGTCAGGTAAAAACAGGTATGATCCTTACTTACGACCCTCGAGACGTGACCTACGTCCCAGGTTTGAAAATACAAAACCTTCAGGAAGAGATACAAACTCATCCTCATCTAGATCCAGGAGAGATAGATATGAACAATTCCGGGAATATTACCCGAATTGGACACCATAACTTTAATGTAAGCAACTCTAAGCTCGTCTCTATACTAAGAAGTATGGGAGACAAAGTTAAATGGCCGAAAGAAATGCGTTCTAATCCTAACAGAAGGAACCTCGATCAATGGTGTGAATTCCATAATGATCACGGCCATAAAACGACATACTATAGATATTTACAAGGTGAAGTAGAACATCTATTAAAACAGGGTTATTTAACAGACTTGTTTAGTGATAAAGGTAAACATGCATATATGAAGAACAGGAAGGAGCCACCGAAACCACCTTCCCCAAAACGGATTGTTAATGTCATACATAGAGGAGAAGAAGTACACGGGATAATCTGCCAGCTAACCTCAAAAGTCACGAACACCAACGGAAAGCGGGTTCGAGAAGAAATGAGGGAAGAACAAATATCTTTTGACGACGCAGACTTTGGTGGATTAATACTTCCACACAATGACGCGCTGGTAATATCCTTACTCATTCATGACACTAACGTTAAAAGGGTGTTGATTGATCCAGGCAGTTCAGTCAATATTATTTTGATGAAAGTCATAGAAGAAATGCTAGTAGAAAACACAATGATTCCAAAGGTTCGAGCCATATCTGGGTTCGACAATTCAACAGTGATAACTAAAGGTGAGATTGAACTCAACACTTACGCTGAGGGAGTCATCAAAAATGCAAAATTCCAAGTCATTAACACGGAAATGGCTTACAACGTCGTCCTGGGAAGACCATGGATTCATGATATGAAAGCAATTCCATCTACTTTACATCAAGTAATAAAATTCCCTTCCAAATGGGGAATAAGGCAGATCAGGGGTGATCAGCAAACCTCGAGGAATATTAATTCAATAACTCTTAACAATAAAAGAGATGCGGAAGAAACAACGAATTGTCAAACAGAGGCTCATCAACCAACAGGTATGGAACAAACTTCTGATCAGCTACGTACCAAAGAAATAGATATTCTAATAGGTACGGAAGAGGATAATGACAAAACAAATCCTGTAAACATCAAGAATGAGCTAGAACATACAGACATAGACTTTAGACAAGATTTCATTCATGAATCAAAAGAAGAAGAACGTATCAAAACAACTGCTGAAGAACTCGAGGCTGTTCCCATCTCAGAACAAAAGCCCGAAAGGAAACTTTACATTGGCGTAAAATTGTTAGAAAGACTAACTCCAGAACAAAAAGGTACGTTTGTCAATTATTTAAAGACTAATGAGGATTGTTTTGCGTGGTCCCATTTGAATATGATAGGTATCCCGCCGGAAGTGATGACTCACAAGTTAAATGAAGATCCATCGTTCGTACCTGTTAAACAAAAGAAACGAAAACAAGGATCTTTCAAGAATCAAGTGATCGATGAAGAAATTCAAAAGCTTTTAAATATAGGGTCGATACGAGAGGTAAAGTACCCTGACTGGCTAGCTAACACCGTAGTGGTACCCAAAAAGAACGGCAAATGGCGGGTATGTGTTGATTATACTGATTTAAATAAAGCATGTCCTAAAGATTCATTTCCCTTGCCACATATAGATCAAATGATCGATGCAACCGCGGGTCATGAATTGTTAAGCTTTTTAGATGCATATTCTGGTTATAACCAAATCAAAATGGACCCCTTGGATGAAGAAAAGACTTCTTTCATTACTAACCGGGGGACTTATTGTTATAATGTTATGCCCTTTGGGTTAAAAAATGCAGGTGCCACTTATGAAAGATTAGTGACAAATTCCAAGAACATTTGGGTAAAACAATGGAGGTATACATCGATGATATGATTGTAAAATCAATACAAGAAGTAGATCATCTACAACATCTCTCTATCACTTTTGATATTTTACGCAGGTACAATATGAAACTCAACCCAGAAAAATGTGCCTTCGGAGTACAATCTGGTAAGTTTTTGGGATTCATTGTGTCTAACAGAGGAATAGAGGTAAATCCAGCACAAATAAAAGCTATAGAAGAAATACCTGAAATCTTGAGAAATAAAAAAGAAGTCCAAAGATTGACAGGAAGAATAGCAGCTCTAGGGAGATTTATTTCTAAATCTTCCGAAAAAAGCTTTAAATTCTTTGCAGTTCTTAAAAAGCAAAATCAGTTCGAATGGACTGAAGAATGTCAACAGGCTTTAAAAGACTTGAAGGTCTACTTGTCAAAACCACCATTGCTATCAAAGCCAAAAGAAGGAGAAAGATTATACATCTACCTGGCTGTCTCAGAAATTGCCGTAAGTGCAGTACTGGTAAGAGAAGAAAGAGGTAAACAATCTCCCATTTATTACGTAAGCAAAACTTTATTAGATGCAGAGACTAGATATCCACATCTAGAAAAATTAGCTTTAGCATTAATAATGGCATCAAGAAAATTGCGTCCTTATTTTCAATGTCATCAAATTACTGTCATAACTTCATATCCTTTAAGGCATATTTTGCATAAACAAGAACGGTCAGGAAGATTAGCCAAATGGGCCATAGAATTAAGTGAACATGATATAACATATCAACCAAGAACTGCAATTAAGTCACAAATATTGGCCGACTTTATAGCTGACTTTAGCAGTAACATTACTCCCGAAGTAGAAAAGGAATTGCAACTTTTCAATGGTATAAACCCAGGTCAGTGGACCCTATTTACAGATGGTTCATCTAATATAAAAGGAGCAGGATTATGTATTGTCCTAATATCACCCACATGTGAAAAGATACGACAAGCAATCCAATGCTATCCAATAACTAACAATGAAGCAGAGTACGAGGCTGTTATTGTAGGTTTAGAATTGG
>ML295215.1:0-24434 GCA_005239495.1 Nicotiana undulata
GCTGCTGCTCTAGGCTGAGCCCTGCCCCAGCCTCGGCCTCTGGTACGGCCTCGTCCTCGACCTTGACCCCTCGTAGGAGCTGTAGATGGAGTGTCGGGCTGCTGAGCGGAACCAAGGGAAGCACGCATCCTCGCCATCTGCGAGAGAATAGAACAGAAACTCGATTAGTATACAGAAACATACTACGCACGACAGAGTATGAAAAGAAGAGGAGTATCCTAACTTAGCAGCCTCTGGGGGATAAATACAGACGTCTCGGCCGAAGTAGTGACGAGGCTAGACTTGTATTTAGTATTCCAGTAGTTAGTCCGTGGGATTGTGACACCCCGGTTTTTGGGATTGTTCGTTGAAGATGTCTTATCATTTCATTTTGAGCTTTTCCAAGATATTATTATTATTTCTCTGCTGTGAAACAATTGAAGGGATTTGGAAGGCTCAGCAAAGTTTTGAGAGTCACTAGTGTGGGAAGTTTTACGTTATTTCATGGTTGTTATGTCTTTATTCTCCGCATTCNTCGTTATTTTATTAAGCAATGCTTACAGTATTTTGTTGGGAATTTGTGAAAAGGGACGAACCATCGTTTCGCTCAGTATTAAATGATTTTTAAATTACTATTGCAAGTTATACGTTGGCTGGCCTAGCAGGTTCAACGTTAGGCGCAGTCACGGCCCAAGGGTGGGAATTTAGGTTGTGACAATTTGTTTCCGCTTGTGGTTTCGACACTTGTATTAACATATATGCTTAAAAAATGGCTTGAATTGTTATTATAATTGGCTTACTTAGTCTTAGAGACAAAGTGCCATCACGACTCCTGTGGTGGAATTTTGGATCGTGACAAGTTAGTATCAGAGCTCTAGCTTCATAGATCCTACGAGTCACAGACGAGTCTAGTAGAGTCTTACGGATCGGTACGGAGACGCCTGTGCTTATCTTCGAGATGCTACATAAATGTTAGAAAATTATCACTTTTTTCATTCCCTCCGTGCGGATTTGTTGATCTTGGAATTTGAGTCTTTGTATCTCTATTTTCTCACATATGGCGAGGACACGTGCTACCGGGTCAGCTGAGCATACACCCGCGCAATTTGCTTAGGCCGCAAGAGGTCGGGGCCGAGGTAAAGGCCGAGGAAGGGCACGTGCCGCAGCTAGAGCACCTATCAGAGCAGCAGTTCAGAAGCCGCCAGTAGCTCCGGCTGGGGGACAAGTACTTGAAGCACCGTTGTTACCCCCGGACTTCAGGAGACTTAGCACAGTTCCTGAACATGTTTGGTAGATTAACTCAGGCGGGATTGATCTCCGTTTCACCAAATATTTCACAGATCGGGGGAGGAGTTCAAACTCTTACCTCCCGTGCTCCAAAAAAAATTGGTTCTCATTGGTCAGGTTCAAGTATAGTACTGGTACAGCCTGTTATTCCGTTTCAGCCTGAGGTCAAGCAAGAGGCATAAGAAGAAGAACAAAAGTGACTTAAGTGATTTAAGAGGTATAGTCCACTTACCTTCACTGGCATAATTACAGAGGATGCCTAGGGATTTCTAGGAAAGTGTTACCATAATCTACGCACCATGGGTATTGTATTGGTAAGTGGAATTGCCTTTACTACATTTCAACTGTCAGGAGCAGCATATCAATGGTAGCAAGCTTATGAAGAGGATAGACCATCCGATGCAACACCACCACATTGGGCTCAATTTTTAGAGATTTTTTTGAAAGAGTTTGTTCCCCAGACTCTTTGGGATGCGTGGCGCACAGAGTTTGAACGGTTGCGTCAGGGCACCATGACGGTGTCAGAATATGTTATCAGGTTCAGTGAGTTAGCTCGTAATGCACCTACCTTGGTTCCTACAATTAGAGAGCGAGTCTGCATATTTATTGAACTACTCGATTATGATTTTAAAATATGTATGGCTCGAGAGTTGCAGATTGACATTCCATTTCATCAAGTGGTAGAAATTGCAAGAATGTTAGAACGTGTTCGAAGTGAGGAAAAGTAGTCTAAGGATTCCAAAAGGTCTCGCAACTCATGAGGGTTCAGTGGATTCTACTCTACAACTATGACTCATCATGGCAGAGGCTTGGGCAGTTATCAAGTTATTCCGCAGTTTAGAGTACTCGTAGTTCTCCTGTTAATACTTTTAGTGCACCACCAACACAAAGTTCTTATAGTGGTAATTCTAGCAATCTGGCACAGACTCAATACGAGCAGCCGTGAACTCAGAGGGGTTGTTATTAGTGTGGTGATACCAGACACATCATGAGAGATTGTACCAGACTTAGGAGAGTCGAATTTTATCATAACACTCAGGCTACATGCTTTATTCCAGTTAATACTCCACGTGCACAACCAGCTAGGGGTGGAGGACAGGCGGGTAGAGGGCGGCCAAGAGGGGGAGTCCCGGCCGTTGAAATAATTTCTATGAACTGGTTGAGGCCAATACACTAGATGGTGTCGTTACAACTATGATTTAATTTATAATAGAGGAACACTATTCTTATTTTGATTCGATTCCGATTATCGAGGTGAAAAATCCTTTCATGCTACCTATATGGTGAGTTGTGAATTTGTACTTCACTCCTTTGTTTATCCATGTTGGGAGATTTGATGGTGTTAGCTGATGATAGGCTATAATTGCGTATTTTAGTCTCTTATTACACTCTAATTTACTGCACTTTAATTGAGTTTGAGCTTTAATCGCTAGTGTTTTGCACTAATTTTGTGTTTTATGCCTTGTAGGAGTGATTCCGAGATATATAGATGTTATGGAATGAATTAAAGTGATTTTGAGCTTTGGAGTTTGAATAAAAGCCCAAGAAATTAAGCCGGAATCGTGTTCGGGGTCAAATTTGATAGTTAAGAACAAACGAAGACTCGAAGAGGCATATCGCGCAATGTCTAGTAAAATAGACATAACATTTTGGTCCAAACTATACTTGGGCTATATAATATATGGTTGGAAATTTAACTCAAAGGGATACAACTTTCATGTTTTATGTTTTTCCAAATTCCGAATGGAACAGGGTGAAAAATGCGGCCGAAACCGCGACCGCGGAACTGGACGCGGGCAGAATCAGAGCACTGGTAAATGACCGCGCCCGCGCCGCGTTTGGCCGCGCCCGCGAGCGTCTAGGCTTACAAAAACAGTCATTTTTCGCGGGGGAGAAGGTATACTTGTTTGGACCCGACCGTACTTGGTATATATACATGAAAAAACAGTATTTTGGAGAGGGGAAATATTTTGGTCACAAATTCGATCTAAGGAGGCAGAGACACAATAGGAGCAAGGCAGAGAATTCTTCTACAAGCTTTTCCTTCCTCTTCCTATTTTTCATTGTTGGTTATGACTTTTAGTATTGTATTTTTACATACTATTATGAATATCTAAGTTGTTTTCTGGGGTTTTGATTGAACCTTTTGTAGGATAAATTCTTGTTATGTTTTTATATAATTTTGCCAAAGTTTAATATCTATTTGTTCAACTACGTTTGTTGTAGTTAATTGAAAGGATCCTCAATTAGCTATGCATATTTAGTGTGTATCTACTCGAGAGAGAGTGCATATTTAGGTATTGTTGAACAACATCACTCCCAAAGTATAGGAGAAATCCATAACTGAGGGTTTAAAGGTTGGATTAGAGATTGTCACGACCGAGAATCCTAATCCGGGTCGTTATGGCGCCCAACGACGGGGTTAGGCAAGCCGACACAAATTACACTAAGTGTTACCCTTCCCATCTAATTAGACAAGTCAACATTTACAAGTTTTTAAACAGTTAACATGATGATAGCTTGACATGGAAATAAAGCATATGCATGCTTGTACAACCCAAAACCCAAAATATATATACACCACGCGTGTGCCAGGAACTAGTGTCACGAGTGTCATGGGCAACTACTGAATATATAATGACTACAATATATACAGAGTCTCAGTCTGAATGAAATGGACAGAGAATATAACAAAAGAACTCCAGGGTGCTGCTAGGAAGTCGCCGGGAAAGCAGCCCACCGTGAAGTATGACCACGCTATCAATATCTAGAACCGGCCTGATAATCAGACGTACCAGCCTTCGGACATGTACAGTCAAGTACAAAAAAGAAAAGAAAGTGCAGCATGAGTACATATTAAATAAATATGTACCCAGTGAGTATCCCGCCTAAACTCGAAGAAGTAGTGACGAGAGGTCGACTCGATACTCACTAAGGTCCAATAGTAATAACATATGATAGAACACAATGAAATACAGTAGTCATGTCAGGGAAATAAGCAACAAGTATATATATCAAGAGCAGAAATCCAAACAATTGTTGAACTAAACAATAAAGCACTTTCAAGGGTAAGACCACCGAACGAAACAATAATCACAAATTCTTAGATCCGCCGTGGCGTACGACCCGTTCCCATAAGGTACCTTCTAAACTTGTCGTGGCGTACGACCCGATCCCATGTGTATATGACAATTATTCCTCAACATTACCGTGGCGTACGGCCCGATCCCATATATTTCACAATTTCTCAACACTGTCGTGGCGTACGACCCGATCCCATATATTTCACAATTCTCAACACTGCCGTGGCGTACAGCCCGATCCCATATATTTCACAATTTCTTTTCAACTCTGCCGTGGCGTACGGCCCGATCCCAATATCTTATAATACTTACTTTCCATAACAAATTCCTTTCCATTCAACAATTTTCCATAAAGACTCAGAGGAACAACACTATACAAAACATAATCTCATAGTACATATGGCGTCACAATAAATCATATAAAGCATTACAAGGAAAACATATCAGGCATTACGAGAAAAGGATATAACGCATTACGAGAAAGCATACAAGTTATGATGTGGGCCTAACTACCCGGACCTAACAATAATAGCCACTACGTACGGACTCTCGTCACTTGGTGCGTATGTAGCCCACAAAAAATTTAGACATAGCATATACATCACCTATGGGGACAATTCCCTCTTACAAGGTTAGAAAGGAGACTCACCTCGTGTCGAATCTACCCCTCAGACCACAATTGCGCCCGAAACTCCAAACTCTACACCTGAGGACTCGTAACTAGCCAAAAGGTATACAATAATATCAATGCATGCACTATGTGAGAAATTATCTTAGCTATTCAATAAAATCGCTATTCTTGCAGAATTCTCAAATTCCAACCACGGTCCTGCATGATCAAATTCCGAAAATTCTCGAAGGGATCACTCACCTATAGCCTAAGGATCATTAAGGTGTGGTTTCTACTTGAATTCATGGCCTAAAATGGGAAATCACAAAACCCTCAAGAACCCTTAAATTACTACCAAATTCTATGATTTTTGACAATTTAGTAGTGAATTTAATTAGGAATTAATGTTTGAAACTAGTAAAACTATGGAATTTACTTACCTCAATAACAGTGGTGGAAGGTCCCTTGAAGAGCTCTCTAAAAACTCGAGGAGGAAGATGAAAATGGAGGAAATATGCTAAGTCCCGTGTTTAACAACACTGCCCAGGGATTCCTTAACTGTGATCGCGATAAGGGCCCTGCAATCGCGAAGGCCAACTGGCCAGACCTCTGCGATCGCGGCAGAGGTTCTGCGATCGCGAAGAACAAACTCACCCGGCCCAGATGCGACTCAATGCGATCGCGAGAAAAAGCTGCGATCGCGAAGGTGTAAAACCCAGACCTCTGCGATCGCAAAGAACAATCAACAGCGCAGCAAAATCCTTCTCCGCGATCGCAACCCACCTTCTGCGATCGCAGAGAAGGAAACCAGATAGTAGAAATTTCTGGTTTTTCTAACTTAGCTCCCGGGGTCTAAAACACACCTGAGCCCCTCGAGACCCCCGTCCAAAAGCACCAGCAAGTCTGTATTCATGATATGGACTCGCTCGAACTTCCAGAACATTAAGAACAACAACGAAACTCAAAATTCCACCCCAAAACCAAATTGAATCAACTTAAGAACTTAAGAAATTCTAGAATTCACTTAAATGCGCCGAACCGGCCTATACTACCCGGAATGACTTCAAATTTTGCAGACAAGTCATAAATGACATAACGGAACTATTCCCGATCTCGGAATTTCATTCGTACCTCGGGAACATAAAATCACATTCCAAACCAAATTTCAAATTCTATGAGATTTCTCCAAACTTCATTAACTCTAATTTTCTCATTTTGATCCGAAGCCCGTCAAATCAAGTCCGTTTCTTACCAAATTTCACAGATAACTTAAATAACACATATTGAACCTGTTCCGGGCTCTGAAACCATAATACGTGCCTGGCAGCACAGGTTTTATATCAAGGTTCATTTTCATAAGCCTTTAATATTTTCATAAAACAATTTTCTTTAAAAAATTTATTTCTCGGACTTGGGTCCTCGGAATACGATTCTGGGCATACGCCCAAGTCCCATATTCTCCTACGGACCTTCCGGGACCGTTAGATCACGGGACTGGGTCCGTTTACCAAAAATATTGACCAATGTCAACTTTATTCAATTAATTAACATAAATGCAACTCTTAATCAAGTTTTCACATAAAGGCTTCCCGGCTACGTGCCCAGGCTGCGCACGCAAATCGAGGTGAGATTAACACAGGCTTTCAGGGCCTCGCAACACAGTCAAAATTAGATTCACATAAGATGACCCCTTTGGGTCATCACAATCTCCCGCTCTAAAACGAACGTTCGTCGTCGAACGGACGTAGAATCGTACCTGAAGTGCCGAATAGCTGTGGATACCTGCTCCGCATGTCCTCCTCGGACTCCCATGTCGCTTAATCGACAGGTTGGCCTCTCCACTGGACATTTACGATAGAAATTCTCTTAGACCTCAACTGGCGGTCCTGCCTATCAATAATAGCAACTGTCTCCTCGTCGAAGCCCAACTTCTCATCTAACTGAATTGTGCGGAAATCAATCACGTGAGAGAAATAGGCATGATATCTCCGGAGCATGGATACATGAAATACCGGATGAACTCTCGATAAGGCGGGAGGTAAAGCGAGCTCATAAGCAACCTCCCCGACTCGCCTCAACACCTCGAAAGGGCCTATAAACCTGGGGCTCAGCTTGCCCTTCTTCCCGAATCTCATAACGCCCTTCATCGGCGAAACCTTCAACATAACCTTATCTCCCTCCATAAATGCCACATCACGCGCCCGCTGATCTGCGTAACTTTTCTGTCTGGACTAAGCTGTGCGGAGTCTCTCCTGAATAATCTTCACCCTATCCAAAGCATATCTCACCAGATCTGTGCCATATAACTTGGCCTCGCCGGGCTCAAACCACCCGATAGGAGAACGACACCGCCGACCATATAAAGCCTCAAATGGAGCCATCTCGATGCTGGACTGATAACTGTTATTGTATGCAAACTCCACCAAAGGAAAGAACTGGTCCCATTGACCGCCAAAATCGATCACACAAGCCCTGAGCATATCCTCCAAAATTTGAACTGTACGCTCCGACTGACCATCAATCTAAGGGTGAAATGCTGAGCTGAGATATATCTGAGTGCCCATCTCACTGTGCAATGCTCTCCAGAAGTGCGAGGTGAACTGAGGACCTCGATCTGATATAATGGACACCGGCACAACGTGCAACCGGACTATCTCTCGAATGTAAATCAAGTCCAGCCTCTCTGTAGTATAAGTAGTAGCCACAGGAATGAAATGCGTCGATTTAGTCAATCTATCCACAATGACCCAAACTGCGTCAACCTTCCGCAAAGTCCGAGGCAACCCAACTATGAAGTCCATGGTGATGCGCTCCCATTTTCACTCGGGAATGGGCATCTGCTGAAATAGGCCTCTTGGCCTCTGGTGCTCGTACTTGACCTGCTGACAATTGAGACACCTAGCGACATACTGCACTATATCTTTCTTCATCCGCCTCCACCAGTAGTGCTTCTTCAAATCACGGTACATATTCGCCGCACCCGGATGAACAGAATACCGAGAACTGTGGGCCTCTTCTAGATTTCTCTTCCTCAGGCCATCAATATTAGGAACACATAAACGACCCTGGAGCCTCAAAACACCATCCTCGCCCAAAGTAACCCCCTTGGTCCTGCCCTGGACCACCGTATCCCGAAGCTCTGCAAGGCATGGATCATCAAACTGTCGACCCTTAATCTCCCCCAATAATGAAGACTAAGCAACTACATGATCCAAAACTCGACGGGGCTCCGAAAGGTCCAATCTCACAAGGCGATTGGCCAAGGACTGAATGTCCAAGGCTAAAGGTCTCTCCTCAGCTGCAATGTAGGCCAAGCTACCCATACTCGCTGCCCTTCTGCTCAAAGCATCTGTACTACGTTCGCCTTGCTCGGGTGATACAAAATAGTGAGATCATAATCTTTTAACAACTCAAGCCATCTCCGCTGCTTCAAGTTAAGGTCCCTCTGCTTAAGCAAGTACTGCAGGCTGCGGTGGTCAGTGTAGACCTCACATGACATACCATACAAATAGTGCCGCCAAATCTTCAGGGCATGAACAATCGTGGCCAACTCTAAGTCATGAACATGATAATTCTTTTCATGAACCTTCAGCTGTCGTGAAGCATAAGCAATAACCTTGCCATCCTGCATCAACACACATCCCAACCCGATGCGTGAAGTGTCGCAATACATAGTATACATCCCAGAACCAGAAGGCAATGACAGAACTGGTGCTGAGGTTAAAGCTGACTTGAGCTTCTGAAAGCTCGCCTCACACTCGTCGGACCACCGAAACAGGGCATTCTTCTGAGTCAATCTGGTCAGTGGGGCTGCAATAGAGGAGAATCTCTCCACGAATCGACAGTAATAGCCTGCTAAACCCAGAAAACTCTTGATCTCTGAAGCTGAAGTAGGATGCGGCCAACTCTGAACCGCCTTAATCTTCTGAGGATAAACCTTGATGCCTTCTCCGGATACCACATGCCCCAAAAATGCCACGGAATCCAACCAGAACTCGCACTTGGAGAACTTAGCATACAACTTCTGTTCCCGCAAGGTCTGGAGCACAACTCTCAAGTGCTGCTCATGCTCACCTAGGCTCCGTGAATAAATCAAGATGTCATCAATGAAGACGATGATGAAGGAATCAATATATGGCTTGAATACCCTATTCATCAAGTCCATGAATGTTGCTAGGGCATTAGTTAAACCAACAAACATCACCAGGAACTCATAATGGCCATATCTGGTACGAAATGCAGTCTTCGGAACATCAGAAGCCCGAACCTTCAACTGGTGATAACCCAATCTCAGGTCAATCTTAGAAAACACACGAGCACCCTGCAACTGATCAAACAAATCATCGATGCGCGGCAGAGGATACTTATTCTTGATGGTCACTTTATTCAACTGGCGGTAGTCAATGCACATCCGCATAGACCCATCCTTCTTCTTCACAAATAAGATTGGAGCACCCCACGCCGACACACTCGGCCTGATGAACCCCTTGGCCAACAACTTCTCAAGATGCTCCTTCAACTCCTTTAGCTCCTTAGGAGCCATACGATAAGGGGGAATGGAAATAGGCTGAGTATCTGGAGCCAAATCAATACAGAAGTCAATATCTCGATCTGGAGGCATGCTTGGAAGATCCGAAGGAAACACATCCGGAAACTCTCGAACAACAGGCACTGAATCAATGGTAGGAGACTCGGCGGTGGTGTCTCGCACATAAGCAAGGTAATCCAAACAACACTTCTCGACCATATGCCGAGCCTTTATAAAGGAAATGATCCGGCTGGAGGCACTAACGGAAGAACCTCTCCATTCTAGTCTAGGCGACTCAGGCATGGCTAAAGTGACTGTCTTGGCATGGCAATATAACACAACATGATAAGGAGATAGCCAATCCATGCCTAGGATAACCTCAAAATCAATCATATCCAGCAATAAAAGATCTGCTCTGGTATCGAAACTGCAAAAAGTGACCACACAAGACTGGTAGAATCGGTCTACCACCACAGAATCGCCCACAAGAGTGGACACATATATAGGAGAACCCAAGGACTCACGAGGGATATCCAGAAAATGAGCAAATAGTACNTACGGCATCTGAGGCCACTGCATCTGATCTGGCCAGAATGGCATAAAATATGGCTGAGGCTCCTGAAGATTGAACTCCCCCAGAGTGAACAGGAACTAACTGACCTCCTCCTGACTGGCCTCATCCTCGAGGACGACCCCTGCCGACCTGTCCTCCACCTCGAGGCGGCCGGACTGCTGGTGCTGAACTCCTAGGCTGATAACTCTGCTGCATTGCCTTGCCCCGATACCTGGGACAATACCTCCACGTATGACCCGACTCCCCACACTCGAAACAACCTCCTGGTGCTACAGCCCGCTGCCCGAAAGAGGAAGAACCCTGAATAGTAGGATGGCGGTGTGAACCCTCTAGTAAGGCACTGAAATAGGAACTAGAGGATCTCTGATGACTTGAACAACTACTGGGTGCACCCTGGATGGCTGTTGGATGGTAAGAGTGCTCTGACATGGCACTAAACTAAGGCCTCGCTAAAATACCCCTGGGACGTAGTGGTGGTGCTGAATATGAAGGCCTACTGAACTAGCCGCCTCCGAACTGATTTTTGCCCCTAGCTGGAGCACCCCTGAAGTCCCCTGTGAACCTGGCCCTCTTGTCCTGCTGACCCTGCTGACCCTGCTCCCTGCTCTTCATACGATAACCCTCAAATCCGTCGAGCTATCTCGACTACAAGCTGGTATGGGTACCCATCTCTACCTCTCTGGCCATAGAGGCCCTAATACCTGGATGCAAGCCTGCCATAGACCGCCGCACCCTCTCGGCATCAGTAGGCAATATCATAATGGGATGGCGAGACAACTCGAAAAATCTAGCCTCATAATCAGTCACTGACATCTGCCCCTGCTCTAGTCGCTCAAACTGACCCCGTAGCTCCTCCCTCTCAGAATGTGGAATGTATCTGTCTAGAAATAGCTGAGCGAACTGATCCCAAGTGACAGGAGGAGAATATGCTGGCCTGCTGAGAATATATGACTGCCGCCACCTGCGAGCTCTGCCCTCTAACTGAAATGTAGTGAAATCCACTCCATGGGATCACGGGTCCGGGTCCGTTTACCAAAAATATTGACCAAAGTCAACTTTATTTAATTAATTATCATAAATTCAACTCTTAATCAAGTTTTCACATAAAGGCTTCCCATCTACGTGCCTGGGCTGCGCACGCACATTGAGGTGAGATTAACGGAGTCTTTCGGTACCTCGCAACACAGTCGGAATTAGATTCACATAAGATGACCCCTTTGGGTTATCACAGAGATAACGATACCTTGTGTGAAATCTAAAGTGAACTGTAATACAAGTTAGCTAGCGTAGCTCGAGAGAGTGCGTCTAGTAGATTATTGTAATTACTTGAGAGAGGTGTAAATTTATGTGCTTAAATTATCCCTTTGTGAAATTTAAATTTGTACTATAGTGTTAATAAGGAGTCATGCCTGTTAGGCTTATTTTATAATTACTTTATGTGTTATTATACATATTTAGCCATATTCGTGTTGTGAATATCGTGTTTTAGCCTACGAGGTGAGTGCCCGGGTGGCGTTAAGTGTGACTCGTTAATTTTGGTAAATAATTATGAGGTATTCATGCCTCGCGTGTTGCTGTTAGTGTTGTGACAATTTGAAACGATATTTTGGTTAATATGAGATTAATTGAGGATGCTGGAATTTATTATGAACAACTATTATGACCAGAGATGTGGTTATGGGCATACGTATAATGTGTGTGTAGGCACGCAATTGCTACAATCGGTTGAGACTAACACAGTGTGTTAATATGAAAATCATGCCTTTTTGAAATTTATTGGAATGTAAGAAATTGGCTTTAAAATTGTTGTCAGTCTTGTGAATATTTGAAACGAGATTTCGGTTAATATGAGATTAATTGAGGATGCTGGAATTTATGATGAACACCTATTATGACCATAGATGTGGTTATGGACAAATATATAATGTGTGCGTAGGCACAAAATTGCTACAGTCAGTTGAGACTAACACTGTGTGTTAATATAAAAATCAGGCCTTTTTGAAATTTATTGGAGTGTAAGAAATTGGTTTTAAAGCTTATTAGTGAGGATAAAAGAAATAATCTCAACGGAGATGGTGTTGTCGGATCCATGTTACATTTACTGTGAAATAGAATCACCCCTGGGTATGTGCGTAAGAATACACTAAGTAATTTAATGTCTTCAGAATAATTCTTTGCACGTTCGAGGACGAACATATGTTTTAAAAGAGGAGAATGTAACGACCCGACTTGTCATTTTAAGAATTAACGCCCCATTCAGTGACTTAAGATCCTGAGCAACTTCGTGATACATACTATGACTTGCATGTGCGGTCGAGTTTGATTTTCGGAAGATTCGGAATTAAACTGAAAGAACAATTCTCATTTTTGAAGCTTAAACGAAAAGCGTTGACCGAAGTTTGACTGTTGAGAAAACGACTCCAGAATGGAGTTTTGATGATTTCAATAGTTTTGTTTGGTGATTCAGACATAGGAGTATGACCGAAATTGGATTCGGAGGTCCGTAAAATAAAATGAAGTATTTTGGCGAAAGTTGGAAAAAATGGAATCGGAAGTTTGACTGATAGTTGACTTTTTGATATCGTGGTCGAAATCCGATTATGAAAATTGGAACAGGTCCGTTATGTCATTTATGACTTGTGTGTAACATTTTAATTCAATCGGAATTGATTTGATAGATTTTGGCATCAATTTAGAAGTTGGAATTTCTTAGTATCATTAGGCTTGAATTGGGGTGTGATTCGTGTTTTTAGCATTATTTGATGCGATTTGAGGCCTCCACTAAGTCCATAATATGTTTTGAGACTTGTAGGTGTGTTCGGACAGGGTTCTGAGGGGCTCGCATGAGTTTCAGATCATTTTTAGGCTATTTTTAACAACTGGTTTTTTACAGCAGTGTGCGGAATTTCAGATGCGCAAAGCTAACTTTGGAATCGTATATCTCGAAATCAATAAAGAATCTGGAAATTATCAAAACAAGAAAGTTGTAGACCTTTGATTCTAGTTTCCAGAAAGATAAACCATACGTCATTTGAAAATTTGTACAGAATGTTATAATTTACTGACTAAAGGCTGGTACTACAGATTTTGGCTACATCAGTGTGCATCGCCAGAAATTTCTGTTGTATAAAGCTGACTTTATGTCTCGCAATCTATAAAGAATTGGGAGATGAGCAAAACATGAAAGTTGTAGCCCTTGGCATCTAGTTTCTAGAAAGTTAAACCTATCATCATTTGTACATTTGTACAGAGTGTTATGATCGATTTACTGAAGACTGGTAAAGTTGTTTTTCTAGGCTGCGGCAAATCTCAAATGTCAAATGCGACTTGCCTGGACAGATTCTTTAAACGAGGGTTTCGGCCATTTAACATATTTGAAGATATGGAGCTCGGATTGAAGCGACTTTCACCAAATAGATTGGAGTAAGTGTTCGATATCCAGTAGTTATTATACTTCATGATTCCATGGTTGTTTTCATCAATTATTAGTGAATCAAATGGAAGAAATTGGAGAAATTTGCAAAACTTTTCAAAAACAAAAATTTAAGATTTGGAGGTCGATTCATTATCAGAATTTGATAAAATTGGTATGGTTGCACTCGTATCGAAATGGGTGTTCAGATTTCGTGAAAATTCTGTCAGGTTCCGAGAGGCGGATCCCGCATTGACTTTTTGTTGAATTATTAATGTGAAATTTTAAGTCGACGTTTTATTTTCCGGAATTGTTTCTGATGAATTTTAATAAGGTTATATAATTAATGTGGAAAGATTTGAGTTGTCCGGAGGTCAATTCAAGCAAGAAGGCTATTTTGGAATATCGGCCTAACTTCGTAAAGGTAAGTATCTTGCCTAACCTTGAGTGGAGAAATTACCCCTTAGGCATTGAGTATTATGTTCCATTTATGAAGCGTTAAACGCCGCGTACGCAAGGTGACGAGCACATACTCAGGCTTATATGTGCAAAACGTACTAGTTTAAAGTCTTAAGCATTTTTACGTATTAAATTGAATAATTGTGGACTTTTGTTTAATCCTCTATTTGCCATGCCTCACATCCTTATTTGTCGAATTTATTTTTACATGATAAATTGGTGTGATTGCAACTTGAATTTTTATGTGAATTCTCTATGTTTGTTGATTAAATGTTCCTCGGAAATAATTATATTATGGATTTTTGTCACAATCCAAAATCCCCTCCGTAAATCATCGTGACGACACCTAGTCTCTACGACTAGGTAAGCCTAACAAATTGCGGGAAAATAACAAAGTGAAAGTAAACCTTAACAATAATAGCAATAGATAACTGGATGACTGATAACAACGCCGTTCGGCATGTACATTAACCAATACACTAGAACTTCAAAGCCTTCCCGAAACCCAGAACATCGTAAGTCACAAGCTATAGAAAGATAGCATCTCTATACACCGGAGTCTAATAAAAAGGAATACAGAAAGTGTTTGACATAGGGAAGAATAGAGGGGGACTCCGAGGTCTGCGGACGCGATAGATATACCTCGAAGTCTTAAAAGCTGTCTCGACTCACTGACATTGTGGTTGATAATGAGCACCTGGATTTGCACACAAAACATGTGCAGAAGAGTATCATGAGTACACCACAATGGTACCCATTAAGTACCAGGCCTAACCTCGGTCGAGTAGTGACGAGGTTAGGTCAGGCCCACTGGTAAATAATGAATAAAGCAGGAGAATATAAAGTATAATAAGATTTAACAAAAGCACAATACATCAAAACAACAGTACAACACAGCGGGACAAATAGCAGGGGATCTCTCGAGATACCGTCTCGTAGTCCCAAAATAAATATGCAGGGAGAACTCCCGAGGTACCGTCTCGTAGTATCAAAAGTAAATATATAGGGAGAACTCCCGAGGTACCGCCTTGTAGTATCAAAAGTAAACACACAGCTCAAACCGATAAATACATCAGTTAACAACAAGAATTCTACAGTATTTTACTGATAAAGAACAAAGAAATACAGGAAATCAACTAGGCATGCTTCACAGAGTTCAAATAAGCAGTTAAAGCACGTAGACATGCAATATTAGGCTAAACATGATAACTACACAGGTTGGTATAACTCAACTAAGAATGAAAACAGATTACTACTTAGTAAAATGGTATAACTCAAATTAAAAGGAAAACAAGTTGCTACTCAGTAAAATTGAATTTTACAACAAATAGTCCGTGTACGTACTCGTCACCTTATGTGCACGACGCTCACATTTCACAACAGTACCATAACCTAAGGGGATTTCCCCAGTTAGGCAAGTCACTTACCTCGAATCAAGCTCAAATCAATCTGTAAGAATGCCTTTTCCTCGATTATCCGAATCCAAATGCCAAAATCTAGCCAAACACAATTACATATCATAAATACGACTGTAATAGACTAAGATAATCAATGAAATTAAGACTTTAACAAGAAATTCGAAAATCGCCCTAAAAAACCTCTCCAGGCCCGCTTCATAGAATCGGGTAAAAGTCACAAAATATGAACAACCATTCATTCACGAGTTCACAGGAACCAAAATTATCCAAATCCGATATCAAAATCCCAATCAAAACTCTAAAACGTAGTTGAAGAACTTCCAACCTTTCCCCCCAAATTTCTCACCCAAATTCCTTAATTTAATGATGAAATCAACCATAGATTAATGGAATACAACCATAAACGAGTTAAAAATCATTAACCTAAAGTTCTCATTGAAAAATCCTTGAATTATCGCCTTAATCCGAGCTCTTCAAGTCCTAAAATTGAAAATGGAATAAAACCCTCGAACTTTGCCCTTTAGTGCTCAGCGATTTCGCATCCGCGGGTCTATAATTGCACATGTGATGCCGCACTTGCGGATATTCCATCGCATGTGCGGACTTAATTTTTGTCCCCTGGGTCCGCCTTTGTGAGAGAAGCATCACACCTGCGACCACCGCTCTTGCGCACAATCCCACTGCAGAAGCGAGGCCGCTTTTGCGTAAATATACCTGCACCTACGAACCTAGCTTGGGCTGCCCAAATCTGCATCTGTGCTCGTCTTTCAGCACGTGCGAGTCCACACCTGCGGCCTCCCCACCGCAGGTGCAAAATACCATAAACCAGAAAACTTCAGCAATTTGCACTCCTAAGTCCGAAATCACCCAACGGAGCTAACGGAACCGACAAAACTCCATTACGGAGTCGTCTTTACACAATTCCAACCATAGTCAAAATCTTAGAACTTAAGCTTCTGTTTTAGGGACTAAGAGTCCTAAAGCACTCTGAAACCAACAAAACCTCTCGGCAAGTCACATAAGCAAAAAAAGATACGGGGAAAGCACCAAACAGGGGATCGAGTTATTACTTTCAAAATGACCGGCCGGATCGTTACATCCCCCCCCTCTTAAAATAGTTGTTCGTTCTCGAACGAGTATAGAGACATACCTGAAGTGGTGAAAAGATGAGGACAACGGCTTTGCATATCATGCTCGGTCTCCCAAGTCACCTCCTTGACCGCCTGACCCCTCCACTGGACCTTCATGAAAGCAATGTTCTTTGACCTCAACTTTTGAACCTGCATTTCCAAAATAGCCACCAACTCCTCAATGTAAGATAAATCTTTGTCCAACTGGACTGAGTTGAAATCCAACACATAATCACTGTGATACTTCCGGAGCATAGAAACATGGAATACTAGATGAGCTCCTGCTAGACTGGGAGGCAAGGCAAGATCATAAGCAACTTCCCCAACACGTCTCAACACCTCAAATGGGCCGATAAACTTTGGGCTCAGCTTTCCCATCTTTCCAAACTTCATAACACCCTTCATAGGTGACACCTGGAGCAAGACCCCCTCTCCAACCATAAATGCAACATCGCGAACCTTCCGATCCACAAAGCTCTTCTATCTGGACTGGGTTGTGCAAAGTTGATCCTGAATCACCTTAACCTTCTCTAGAGCATCCTGAACCAAGTCTGTACCTAGTAATATAGCCTCGCCCGACTCGAACCAACCCACAGGAGACCGATACCGCCTACAATCCAGAAGCTCATACGATGCCATCTGAATGCTCGACTGATAACTGTTGTTGTAGGCAAACTTTGCAAGTTGCAAGAATTGATCACATGAACCTCTAAACTCCATCACACACGCACGAAGCATATCCTCTAATATCTAAATAGTGCGCCCAGACTGTTCGTCCGTCTGAGGGTGAAATGTTGTACTCAGCTCCACTCGAGTACCCAACTCATGCTGTACGACCCTCTAGAACCGTGATGTAAACTGCGTACCCCGGTCAGAGATAATAGATAGTGGTACTCCATGAATCTTGACAATCTGACAGATATAAACTCAAGACAGTTGCTCGAAAGAATAGTTAGTCATCACAGGAATGAAATGAGCTGACTTGGTTAGCCTATCCACAATCACCTAAACTGCATCAAACTTCTGCTGAGTCCGTGGAAGCCTAACAACAAAATCCATAGTGATATGCTCCCATTACCACTCCGGAATCTCTAACTTCTGAAGCAACTCACTTGGTCACTGGTGCTCATACTTCACCTGCTGGCAATCTAAACACCGAGCTACATACTCCAATATGTTCTTCTTTATTGTCCTCTACCAGTAATGCTTCCTCAAGTCCTCATACATCTTCGTGGCACCCGGATGAATGGATTACCGCTAACTGTGAGCCTCCTAGAGAATTAACTCACGCAAACCATCTACCTTGGGCACACATAGCCTTCCCTGCATCCTCAATACACCATATTCCCCAATAGTAACCTCCTTAGCATCACTATGATGGACTGTGTCCTTAAGGACACGCAGGTGGGGGTCATCGTACGGACGCTCCCTGATATGATCATAAATAGAAACCCGAGAGGCCACACAAACCAATACCCGACTCGGATTAGAAATAACGAATATCAAAAACTGGTTGGCTAAGGCCTGAACATCCAATCCATGAGCCTCTCTGCTGCTGGTAGAAATACTAAGCTCCCCAAACTCTACGCTCGACGACTCAAAGCATCGACCACAACATTGGCCTTACCCGGATGCTAAAAAATGGTGATATCATAGTCCTTAAGCAGCTCCAACCACCTCCGCTGACGCAAGTTAAGATCCTTCTGCTTGAATAGATGCTGCAAACTCTGGTGATTGGTGTAAATTTCACAAGGGACACTGTACAAATAGCGCAGCCAAATCTTCAAGGATTGAACAATAGCTGCTAACTCAGGGTCGTGGATACGATAGTTCTTTTCACGCACCTTCAGCTTTTTGGATGTGTAGGCAATCACCCTACCGTCCTGTATCAACACTGCATCGAGGCATCAGCGACGCATCACAATATACAATATAAGACCCCGAACCTATAGGAAATACCAATACTAGGATTGTAGTCAAAGATGTCTTGAGCTTCTTAAATCTCTCCTCACACTCCTATGTCCACCTGAACAGAGAACCCTTCTAGGTCAGCCTGGTCATAGGTGCTGCAATAGATGAGCAACCATCTACAAATCGACGGAAATACCCTGTCAAACCAAGAAAACTCTAGATCTTTGTAGCTGAGGACGGTCTAGGCCAACTTTGCACTTCTTCCACCTTCTTCGAATCCACCTTGGTCCCATCACTCGATACTACATGACCTAAGAATGCCACTGAGTCTAGCCAAAACTCACAGTTTGAAAATTTTGCATATAACTTCTTTTCCCTCAAGGTCTGAAGCACAGTCCTAAGGTGTTGCTCATGACCCTCCCGAGTCTGGGAGTTTTCCAGAATGTCGTTAATGAAAACAATAAAGAATGAGTCAAGATAGGGCCGGAACACATTGTGCATCAAGTGCATAAATGTTGCTAGGGCACTGGTAAGACCAAAAGACATTACAAGGAACTCGTAGTGACAATACCAAAACCTGAAAGTTGTCTTTGGGACATCTGGCTCCCGAATCTTAAACTGATGATAGCCTGAACGTAAGTAAATCTTGGAAAACACCCTAGAACCTTGTAACTGATCAAATAAGTCACCAATATGAGGCAATTGATACATGTTCTTCACTGTAACTTTGTTCAGCTAGCGATAATCAATGTAGATACGCATAGAACCATCCTTTTTCTTTACAAACACGACCGAAGCACCCCAAGGTGACACACTAGGTCGAATGAAGCCCTTATCAAGTAGCTCATGTAACTGTAACTGACTTAACTGTAGGGATATCAATACTGACATTTCTTACATAAGCTAGATACGCGTCACACCCCTTCTCAACCATTCGTTGAGCTTTAAGAAATGAAATAACTCGACTGGGAGTATACTCTAAGGTACCTATCCACTATAATCGCAATAATCTTGGCATAGACAACGTCATGGTCTTAGCGTGACAATCAAGAATAGCATAATGGGGCGACAACCAGTCCATGCCCAAAATAATATCAAAGTCTACCATGCTAAGAAATAATAAATAGGCTCTGGTCTCAAAACCACTAAGAACAACAAAACATGATTGATACACACGGTCCAAAACAAGAGAATCTCCCATAGGAGTAGACACATAAACATAGGAACTCAATGAATCACGAAATACGCCCAAATACGAGGCAAAATAAGAGGACACATAGGAATAAGTAGAGCCTGGATCAAATAAGACCGACACATCTCTATAACAGAGCAGAACAATACTTATAATGATAGAGTCAGAAGCGATTTACTCTGTACGACATGGAAGAGCATAATATCGGGCTTGGCCTCCCCCTCTAGGGCGACCTCAACCTCCCCAACCTCCACCTCAAGATGGCTGATCAAGTGCGGTGGTAGCTGGTTCTGGAATCATAGCCTAAGGACTCGGTGGAGAATGCGGTGGCTGAGAAGTATGTGGAGGTGCACCCCTCATAAGTCTGGGGCAGTCCCTTACCATTTGGCGAGTGTCGCCACACTCAAAACTAGCTCTCGGAGGGCGTGGCTGCTATGACTGACTCAGGCTAGGTCTGCTAGATTAGCCCCTAAAAGCTTCCCGTGCAGGAGGTACACTAGATACTGTTAAGGTTTCTGGGGCCTAGAAGGGCCCGGTATACCACTAGCGTCTAGAAGAGCTGAATGAAGGGGGCGACTCACATAGACCCTACCATGATGGACTGTCGTTGGGGCACGAGTACCACTGTAACTACCAGACTCTGGAGACCTCTTGGCCTCCCTCTCCTTTCTATATCGAGCGAGCATACTCTCTAATCTCTTGGCAATACTCAAAACCTGCTGGTAAGAAATATCCATCACCAACTCCCTGGCCATGCTAATCCTGATCCTGAGGCCGAGTCCCTAAATAAACCGACGCACCCTCTCTCAAACTGTGGCAGCCAAGGCCGGTGTATGTCGGGCCAAATGACTGAAGCGAATTGCATACTCTGACAAAATCATAGCACCCTGATGCAACTGCTCAAACTCCATGCGCCATGCATCCTTGAGGCTCTGAGGAACATACTCCCTCAAAAACATGTCTGAGAACTGAGTCCATGTAAGTGAAGATGCCTCAGCCAGAATACTCAACTAATAAGCACACCACCACTAATAGGCTGCTCCTTTAAGCTGAGATGTAGTATAAGAAACTCTACTCAACTCCCCAACCCCTATAGTACGGAGAATACATTGGCACTCCTCCAGAAAACCCTGGGCATCATCTGTTGCCAATCCACTAAAGGTAGGAGGGTGGTACTTCTTGTACTTCTTAAGTCTGAGCTGCTCCGCCTCAAAAGCTGTTGCACTATCCTCGTGCTGGATCGGAGCTACCAGCTGCATTTGCATATACTCTAGGACCTAGTCGACCTAAACCCGCTGCTCTGGGGTACGGTCTGCGGGAGTCTGTGCTCTTCCACCAGCTTGAGATATGGCAGGATCAAGTTGAATCAATCCATCCTGAGCGAAGGTGCTGAACATGCTCATGAACTGGGCTAGAGTCTCTTGGAGGGCTGGTGCAATTAAAGGTACCTCAGGTTCCTTCCCTCCAGCTGGAGCTACTGGGGGATCCTTTGTAGCTGTCACGTCCCCCTTTTTCTATCGCACGGGTTAAGTATGAAGAGATCGGGTTTATGACATTCTAGACAACTCCTTAAAGGAAAAGGGTTTAAGGAAGAGTCGCCACCTAACGATTTTTATTGTGCGTTAAGTCACCTAGAGTTGATAACTCATAAACTAGTTTGCATTACCAAAGATTGGGTAAGGGCTTGAAATTATCCCAAGGGGAAGGTGTTAGGCACCCCCCAAGATCAACAACTGTGGGTCCCAGCCAATAAATTTTGTGAATTTGGACGATGAACAAATATCAAGCAAGGTTCATATAAGAGGGGATTTTACACAAAGCATAATTTATTAAAGGTTTTGAAAACATTACAAAAAATAAAGAAATTATCCTAGGTTTAAAGTAATACGGATCGCATCAATGCAATACCCGGTATGTCACTTCCTCAAAGAGGCGGCTACACGTGGTATTAGCGCACTGGTCATCATATCCGTATTCTATCCTTCCCACCTCGTAAAGGTTATTTAAAGCGCGAGTGTTGGTCACGAATGCTTATTGCGTGCTATTACCCGTCCCACCCTATCAGTCGTGGAGGGTGTTTAGGACTACTATTCCTACAAGGGGAGTACTAGGCTGACCCCTAGGTTTAAAGGATAAACTCTAAGCAACATACAATAACAGTTAGGACTACATATAGAGGGAGCATACAAAAGCAAATATGGGCTCATAAACCCCTCCACAGGTTGTATACGTAAATAGCACGACTTAAGCACATAAAGGAGTCTCAAGGAAAGAGTTTAAAACAGAGGTTTTAAGTTTGAAAACATTAGGCTTAGGAACTTTGGTTTTCAGAAAATAGAGCAAGAAGTCATTTAAAACAGAGCAGTTTAAACAAGAAAAATTGATTGAAAAAATCCAGGAATTCAAAGGCAATAGCAGGATTAAAAATGCACATCAGTTTTGATGGAGTTTTAAATAAACAGATGAATGACCTTTAGAAAACCAATAATCAGAAGTAAAGCAAGATTTGAAAGTAAAACTGAGTAGTTTCAAACATGGGTGACTTACTTTGAAATTAGTGATTCAAAAATAAAGCAGGAACCAGTAGTTTAAAGGAGTTTTACTAAAGGAGAGTGAGTGCACAACTTCAAGAACTAATAATTTTGAGATAGAGCAAGAATTCAAACAAAACAGAGTGACTTTGTAAGAGGGAGAATTTGTTTTGAAAATCTATTAATTGCTGGGCAAACAAGAGTGGAAATAATGACACACAACGATGTTCTCAAGTTATCAGAAGAGAATGATTAGCTTTACAGATCATTTTTAGCACAAACAGGACATAAAATGGTAGATTTGACTTTTAATAAGAGTTAGGCCTAAGGTTTGCCTAGGAGGGCGTATACATTGCTCATTCGTTAAAAAAATGAGAAGGCGGATTTCTAATTCTGATTTTTTAGAGGAATAAAAGATAATACATTTGCAGAAAAACCTTTTAAGCCATTTTACACATCTTTAGAGGGGTTATTAGAGTTAATACAGGCAGACTAGTCGTTCAACAGAGTATAATTGAAAACAGACATGCTGGGGAAACAAAACCCTAAGGAACATGGTATCTAATGCATACATAAATGCCTAAAACATGGCTTCTAAATGTAGTGCTTATGAAGATGCATCAACAGTAACATTATGGCAATTTTATTACTTGGTTATAATTATTAATTGTGATCAGGGCTTATAAAATGACATGAATACAGCAGTTATGATGAAATAAGAACCTAAGCATGATTTATGATGCATGGTATGCATGTCCTAAGCATGCTACTATTACACACATAGGTAAGTAAAATCCTATAATCATGTTTTCTACCCATACTATACTAAACATGCATAGTCCCCTCCCACATTCACTATCCAGCCCCAATTATTCGTTTACAAGTTATTACAGGCCAATAATAATAAACTACATTAATGAAAGGAAAAATAAGAAGCTACTTCTATAGGGAGCCTTCAATCAGGCCCAATCTCCCAACCTCACTCCTTTCGAGTTTCACAGCCTAACATGGCCTGGGTGCGACAAAGTTCCCTAGGGCCCCAAATGGATCCCTGGCCAATACCAGCATCTAAGCAAAATTGCCAAGATATTAACAAAGTGCAGTGTGGAATTACCAGCCTTATGTGCCAAAGTTCAGTGAGTACTCAGGGGTACCTCAAGGAAATGCTCACACGAAGAGGGTAGGACCTAATTTCTAAGAGTAGTGGGAAGTGCTTATAGTTTAAAAGAGTGTTGAGTTTGAAAGAGTTCTAAAATAACAGTTTTGAAAATGACTTCAGAGAACAATGTAAGGGTTTTACGAAAGAAAAATAGTTTGCAAAAGGGAAGAAAACAGGCCAATCACAACTCAGCAAAGGTGCAGGGTTCAAGAGACAAACTCAACAGGGGAAAGGGAGTTGGGGACAAGTAATTCACATGTTAGCAATATAATAAAGTTACATATTCACATATTTACCACATAGTTGTCACAAAGCAATCATAGATTAACATAATCAAAATTATATAACATTTAGAAATCAGATGGAGGGATACAAGTTGCAGCATGAGAGGCTAAATAGGGGATGAGAGCATGTAACAATAGTCATGTTGAGATAAGAAACATTAACCCATGGACAAATAGGAATACTAGTGACATAAGTCTCACATAGAGTCACACAGGAGGAACCAGAGACATATTAGACTGATAGGAAAGGAGGAATAACAGGGACATGCTAATTACACAAGACTCAAACAATTATAGAGAATCACATGAGGAAAGCAGAGTACTTATTAGACTAACAAAAGAGAAAGGACATTATAAAATCATGCTAATTACATAGTAGACAGTAGAACCACAAGATAAAACACCAAAGGAACAATAGGTATATAAACAAGAACTGAAGAATATTGTGTAGAGACACTATAAAATTAACTTAGAGACATACCAGTCGATTGATATATAATAGAGAGGTGCAAAGAGATAGAACAGCAACAGCAGTATGCAGAACAAAGGGGCAACAGAGCAGTAATGTGCAGAAGCAAAAGAGCAGCAAGGATTACTCAGTGTATTTGTTTGTGATATCAGTGCTCTCAATATCCGTGTGTGCTATCAGTGTCAGTGTGTCCTTTGCAAACAGAGAAGGCAGAGTATATATAGTTGAAAAGCAAGTAGTAAATAAGGTGAAAATCAAGTCAAGTACTAATTGAGGAACTAGAAATCAATTAAATCAGGAAATTAAGGCAAGTACTCCCTTAAGCCAAGGGATTTGATTCAAACGGTAAGAATCAGTGATATATAAGGCAAGAAGAATCAGTACACGATTAATAAGGAAAGGATCAAT
>ML295215.1:24493-64002 GCA_005239495.1 Nicotiana undulata
GAATTCACATAGCAAGAGCAATCAAGGAAACAATTTGAACATGGAAAGCACAAAGTAAGTAATTGGGACTAGGTTCAGAGGTTTTAATTAAGGAAACAATGTCAAGAATCAGTAAACATTGTAATCGACCACACAATAAGGCAGGAAAATAATTCAGAGGTTGGAAATAAGTAAAGGGGTATCAATAACCAGAGATTAGGGATCCTAAATTAGTACCAATTCACGAAATTCCTCCTATATTTAAGGAAATATTGGGAATCAGCAGGGTATCACTCATAGTCATTCAAGGATTCAAAAATGTCAAAATAAGCACTAATTTGAACGGGATACACACACATTAGGTAAGAAGCAGTAGAATCAAACACCAATAGCATAACAAAGTAATAATCTCAAATAATCAGGGATTACTCATGGGAAACAGACACACACACAAATCGGAGGGACAAATCAGTAGAGACATACTTAGGGTTAGAACATAGTGTTAAAACTAAAGTTTTAACATAATAAATCATGATTAAAAGTGATAAAATGTCTAAGCATATGAGAAAATCACTTCAACTTTGAGAAATTGTTTGAAGAAAAGTTTCAGAAACCCTAAGTGAAAAACTTGTTTAAGAACGGAAAAGCTTTTGAGAAAAAGTGTAATACTACTCGTAATAAAATTGGATTCAGTGTAGATCTAAGAAAATCGGAAGGTTTAAAACTAGGGTTTCAGAGATATCAGAGAAAGTAGAAGAACATGCTGTGAAACTCGGGGATAGTGGTGGTTATGGCATATTCACGTCAAAACCCCACCGTAGAGAGCCGGAATACCAACCAAGCAGGAACCCCAGTAACCGTTCAGGCATGGTAAAGACCACTGGAGGTCTCACAGATGGAGTAAACTGGAGAAAGGAGGCGTCATGAAGGCTGGTAGTCGAAAGGGGTGAGACTGGAGGTGGCCGGAGAGCATGTGGAGGCCATCAGAGAAGAAGAACCCAGAAGGTTTAGAGAGAGGAGGAGAGGAAGAGACGAGAAAAGAGAGAGTTGGTCTTGAGGGAATGAGAGGGGTCAGGGGGGTTCGTTAGAGTTAATTAGGGTAAGTTGGATCTGGGCCGTTGATCACCTATGATCAACGACTCAGATCAAGCGTGGGGTTTGGCCGGGTATTGAATTGGTTTGGGCTGGGTAGGAATGGGTCTGATGGGTTGGGGTAATGGATTGAAATTGAGATAGGTTAAGAGTGGCTAGATTTTAAATACTCCTTAAAAATAAGATACTTAATTAATTAAAATAACTAATAATTATAAAAAAATGAAATTAAGTTTAAATAAGTAAAATCATAGTAATTAACTAATATTAAGTATAAAAATACATAAATTTCGAATTAGAATAATATAAAATATCCAATTGGGCCATAATTGCAAAATTGTTGTAATTGGAATTAAATAAGACCCAATTGGTTAATTGTGAAATAATTGGATTTTAATGGATAAAAATGATTATAAATAACATACTAGGCTAAAAAAATATTTTGAAGTTATTTATGATATAATTTAGAAATTATTTAAATATGAAAAATTAAATAAACGGGGAAATAATTTAAATAAAATATATGGAAAAATAGGAAAAAATACTCATCATTACAAAGAGTAATTTTGAAAGCTTATATGCAAGTTTGAAAATAATTTGAGGAAATATTGGGTATAAACAACTGCCCCTCTTTACCCGGGAAGGATGAAAGAGTTGTCGGGTAAAGATATGATGGCCAATTTTGACCAAATGGAACCGCGTGAGAGAATTAGGCCGCACCCTGGCTTCTGAGCTGCCTGCATATCCCTAGTTTTACAGGAATCAGGCCGTATGTAGTTCAGGAATCATCAGCGAAATATACCAGTGATGTTTCACAAGAACGGACACAAGGTGCAAGGTAAGGCAAAATTAGAAGGTCTTACGGGGTTATTTTGGATAACCGGAGCGATCCGCTCCTGCCTGGTTGGTTGTTCCGGTCGGATTACCTGCAAGTAAATAACAAGCATATATCGTGCATAATATAAATATGATGCAAGTTCCCGTTGGACTATGAATGCTGTCTTCGGACAATTTAGGATGATGTCCTTAGACCATGATGTCCTGGGCCATGAATCGCTCGGTGCGGGATTTGCAGGCTATGAAATGATGTTCTCGGGCCATGAGTATGTTACCTCCGAACCATGATGCCTTTGAATAATGATATGCAGGTTGAATAAAAGAGATCCTTAGGCCATGAAATGATGTTCTCGGGCCATGAGGATGGTACCTCTGAACGATGATGCCGTTGGACAAGTTGGTGATATTTCAGCACATGAAGAATGCAGTAGTATGGTGCTGACAAGACAGATCTTAGTCTTGCGATTTGCGAAAACAAAGAGGGGCAGAGCTTAGCCCGAAATAAAGCGTAAAAAAATAACGTAATGAAAGGTGATTGCTTTGAAAAGGTAGATAGGAGCTTTGCGTAATGAAATAAAATGCGGAGAGAGGTAGCGTGGAACCTCGGAAGGCAGAATGATAGCCTTATGCAATGCAGGAGATAAATTCTAGGGAGGTAGCGCTTAACCTCGGAAGGCATAATGGTAGCCTTATGCAATGCGAGAAAATGCAGGGAGACAATGCTTAGTCTCGGAAGGCAGAATAGTAGCCTTATGCAAAGATGCGAATGCATGGGAGGTAGAGCTTAACCTCGGAAGGCAGAATAGTAGCCTTAGGCAATGCAAGAATAAAGTGCAGGAGAGGTAGCGAGGAACCTCGAAAGGCATAATGGTAGCCTTATGCAGTGCAGGAAATAAAATGCAAGGGAGGTAGCGCTTAACCTCGAAAGGCGGAATAGTAGCCTTATGCAATGCGAGAAAATGCAGGGAGACAGTGCTTAGTCTCGGAAGGCAGAATGGTATCCATATGCAGTGCAAGAAATAAAAATGCGGGGGAGGTAGCGTGGAACCTCGGAAGGTAGAATGGTAGCCTTATGCAATGCGAGAAAATGCAGGGAGACAGTGCTTAGTCTCGGAAGGCAGAATGGTATCCATATGCAGTGCAAGAAATAAAAATGCGGGGGAGGTAGCGTGGAACCTCGGAAGGCAGAATAGTAGCCTTATGTAATGCAGAAAATAAAATGCGCGGGAGGTAGCGTGGAACCTCGGAAGGTAGAATGGTAGCCTTATGCAATGCAGAAAATAAAACGACAGTAAGAGTTCTTAGCTGATGATAAAGTGCGGTGAAACGATTGTTGCGAATGAAGTGTCGTTTGCAATGATGATAACGTCGGCATTGCGGCGAGTTTGAAAGTGTGTCTTTGGGAAGCATACATCTTGCGGGGAGATAACAAGTTTTGGGATTTCGCCACCTTTGTGCTGCATCCAAAGAAAAATTGTGAGTTCTGTAAGGGCAGGGTTAGTTCGCATCCCCGCTTGCTTGGCTTGGCCTGTCTGCTTGATGATGATAACTTTGTTTGTACCACAGGGGTAGCGTTGCTGAAACAAGTTGTTTTTGAGAAATAAATATGCATGGTTTTATAAAAATATGATATAACATATAATTAAAAAATAATTTTCTTTGGATGAACCGATGACCACGACGCGGTTCAAGACATTGCAACCTCTCTTGCTACAGAAATTTGAAGGTCCTCCTCAAAATTCTGCCCTAGCTTGATGGGTGAATGCTTCTGGTTATTTCTTGTGCAGTGCTCAGCTGAACTTGCTTCGGAATTTTGAGGTCCCTCCTCAAAATTCTGCCCCAGTTTCCATTCATGGGGAAAATGAAGTTTTTATTAAAATGTTACCGAACCCATAGGGCTGCCTACATATCCTCTCTTAAACGGGAATCAGGTCAGGCATAGTTCAATTTATAGCATTGAGAAAAGCATAACGAGTTACACATAGTAGCGCTTGCCTGCATCTAAGTTGATTGGTATAGGAAAAACGTCTACATCCATCTCTACGAGTATGAGTGCTCCTCCTATCAGCACTAGGTGAACCATGTACGGGCCTTGCCAATTGGGAGAGAACTTCCCCTTGGCTTCATCTTGATGATGACAGATTTTCTTTAACACCAGCTGCCCCGATGTGTAGCATCTTGGTTTGACTTTATTGTTGAAGGCTCAGGTCATTCTGTTCTGATATAGCTGACCATGACAAACTGCGTTCATTTTTTTTCCGTGTATGAGGGCCAATTGCTCATAGCGACTTCTTACCCATTCTACATCGCTGAGCTTAGCTTCTTGTATGGTTCTCAGAGATGGAATCTCAACTTAAGTAGGAATGACAACTTCTGTACCGTATACCAACATGTAAGGAGTTGCCCCAGTTGATGTGCGAACCGTGGTGCGGTATCTAGTAGGGCGAATGACAGCTTCTCATGCCACTGCTTGTGCTTCTCTATCATCTTTCTCGGTATCTTCTTGATATTCTTGTTGGCAGCCTCAACGAATCCATTCATCTGCGGTCTGTATGATGTGGAGTTCTTGTGTTTGATCTTGAAGGTTTCTGGCTTTCATCAAGTCACTATTGAGATTGGAACCATTATCGGTGATGATTGACTCTAGAACTCCAAAGCGACAAACAATGCGGTCGCGGACAAAGTCGGCGATGAACTTCTTAGTAACTGCTTTGTAAGATGTTGCTTCGACCCATTTGGTGAAATAGTCAATGGCAACCAGAATGAACCTGTGTCCATTGGAGGCTGCAGGCTCGATTGGTCCAATAACATCCATGCCCCAAGCGGCGAACGTCCAGGATGAACTTGTTGCATTAAGCTCACTGGGAGGTACCTTTGATTCTGTCGAAGGCCTTTTGACAATCCTCAGTCCATTTGGTGGCAGCATCCTTTCTTAGCATTTTGAAAATCGGTTCACAAATGATAGTGGACTGGGCTATGAACCGGATGATATAATTGAGCCTTCCCAGAAAGCTCATAACATCCTTCTTGTTCCTTGGTGGTGGCAATTCTTGGATGGCTTTGACCTTTGAAGGATCTAGCTCTATTCCTCGACGACTGGCAATGAATCCTAGCAGCTTGCCAGCAGGAACCCCGAATGCGCACTTTGCTGGGTTAAGTTTCAGATTGTATTTCCTTAACCTGTTGAAGAACTTTCTCAAATCTTCCATGTGATCAACAACTTTCTTTGATTTGATGATGACGTCATCCACATATACCTCGATCTCCTTGTGAATCATATCATGAAATATAGTAGTCATGGCTCTCATGTCATGTAAGTGGCCCCTGCATTCTTCAGAACGAATGGAATCATCTTGTAGCAATACACTCCCCACGGCGTAATGAAGGCCGTTTTCTCAGTATATTCTTCGTCCATCCAAATCTGATGGTAACAAGCAAAACAATCTACAAAGGACTGCAGCTCGTGCTTGGCACAATTGTCAATTAAGATGTGTATGTTTGGCAGGGGGAAGTCGTCTTTCGGACTGGCCCGGTTGAGATCCCGGTAGTCGACGCAGACTCTGACCTTCCCATCTTTCTTTGGTACAGGCACAATGTTGGCTAACCATGTAGGGTATTCGACCACCCGGAGAACCCCGACGTTGATCTGCTTGGTGACCTCTTCTTTGATTTTCAAGCTCATTTCTGGTTTGAACTTCCTGAGCTTTTGCTTCACTGGTGAGCATGTTGTGTTGGTTGGCAGCTTGTGGGCCACAATAGATGTATTGATGCCAGTCATGTCATCATATGACCAGGCGAATATGTCCTCATATTCCCTTAAGAATTCCGTATATTCCTCCTTTTCTGACGGCGACAGATGAATGCTGATGCATGTTTCTTTGACGTTCTTTGCGTTTCCCAGGTTGACGACCTCAGTCTCGTCCAAGTTAGACTTAGGTTTATTCTCAAAGTACTCGACCTCTTTAATAATATCCTCAGGTATATCATCCTCGTGTGACTCGAAATCCATTTGTTGCGTTGCCTTGTTGCAAGTCACAGTCGTCGGTTCATCAAGATAAGTAATAGTAATGTTGTGTAAATGAAGTAATGGGGAGGAAAATAGTAGTAAGTAAATATAAGATTTATAAAGAAATTGGAAATGCTTTGATAAATTGAATAATAGTTTGCACATGGGAGCTCTTTCTTGCAGAAATTAAAAATGCAAAAAAGAGGAAAATTCTTTAAATAAATAAACTATAAATAGTGCTTTTTTTGTTAGCCTTGCTACCCCGAGGCTCGACGGGCTTTGGTTGTCCTGACAGACCAATTGTTGAGATATGATCCCTTGCTCACGACTTGTATAGAAGAGAATTATATCTTTACCCGACAACTCTTTCATCCTTCCCGGGTAAAGAGGTGCAGTTGTTGATACCCAATTTTTCCTCAAATTCTTTTCAAACTTGCAGATAAGCTTTCAAAATCACTCTTTGTAATAATGAATATTTTTCCCTATTTATTCCATATTTTATTAAATTATTTTCATATTTGTCTGATATTTTATATTCAAATAAGTGATCTTAAATTATGTTATAAATAATTTTAAAATATTTCCAGCTTGGTATGTCATTTTTAATCATTTTAAATCCGTTATGATTCAATTATTTTATAAATTAGCCAATCGGGCATTATTTAGCTATAATTACAATGATTTTGCAATTATAGCCCAATTGCACACTTTATGTTATTTTAATGCGATAATTAGTCATTTTTATATTTAATTACCTTAATTTCATTTATTTAGACTCAATTTCATTTTTATATAATTATTGGTTGTTTATTTAATTATTTATCTATTTTTTGGGGTATTTAACATCTAGCCACCTTTTATTTAAAAACTAGCCTTAATTAAATACCCAGCCCAAACCCAATTAAATACCCAGCCCAAAATCTATTAGATACCCGACCCAATTCCAAGCCAATCTGAACCGTTGATCATATTTGGTCAACGGTCCAGATATTACTTACCTAATTTAATTCTAACCTAACCACCCCTCCGTCTCATTCTCTCAAGACCAACTCTCTCTCTACCTGTCTCTTCCTCTCTTCCTCTCTCTAGAACCTTCTAGGTTCTTCTTCTTTGATGGCCTCCACCGTCTCTCCGGCCACCTCTAGTCTCACCCCTTTTGACCACCAGCCGCCTTGAAGCCTTATATCTCCGATCCTCTCCGTCCTTGAGACCTCCATGGGTTCCAACCATGCCGGACTACCACTGGAGGCTCTTGCTTGGGTTGTTTCCGGCCTCTCCGGTGGGGTTTGGACACGACAATGCCATATCCACCACGATCTTTGAGTTTCACGGCAGGTTCTACGATTTCTCTGGTTTCTTATGAAACCCTAATTTTTTGCCTAAACCTCTTGAATCTCTGGTATTTTTAATGATTTAAACTTGTTTCTTCATGTTTTACACTGTTCTCAACTCAATCTCTGAAAATCTTCAGTTTTAAAATGTTTTTGCTTCCTTTTAAAATTAGGGTTTCTCATAACCTTTTCTATGTTGGTTTTAACTGAGATTCTCTTCGCTCTTAAGTCTATTCTCTGCTTATAGTGATGATTCTGTGATTGTTATCTCACCTATGTTGAAACCCTAACTTTTCTATGTCTGATTATGTGTATTAGCATGACTCTTGCTTTGTTTAAGTTTCTATACCTCGAATATGTTCTACTGATTTTCTAAGGCCTAACCTACTCATGTTATCTATATATGATTGTTTATTCATCTCGGAGCTTGTCCGTTGCTATGATTATTAGCTTCTTTATATATGTGTTGAAATTTGGAGCATTGATCCCTCTTGATTGACTCTAATTTCTCTACTGAATTATCTGATTGAGAATATATCTTTCAAAGCCTTAAAAACTCCGCCTGTCTGTTTAGACTGATTGATTCACTTACCTTGTTTATTAATTTGCCCTATTTACTGAACTATTATGTCTTTCTGAATCTAGTATTAATTTTTTACCCTAGTACTTAGTAAACCTTGAGTCTTTCCTTGTTTAGTCTCGACTGATTTTACCTTACCCTATATAACTATGTGTTTACTATTTGAGTTTGAATCCCTTGACTTAAGGAGGTATTTGTCTTGATAGCCGACTGATTGATTATGAGTTCCTTAATTACCATGCTACTTTGATTCTTTCCTTATTTAGTTTTGTACCACCTTCTATTTACCTTATAAGTTATGTGCTTTAGCCGTTTGAATTTTTAGTCCCTTAATTTAAGGGCACCGTGTATTTTTCACACTGATTTGATTCTGCCTTCTTTAATTACCCTTCTACTATGATTGTTACCTTATTTTGATCACATGTTTTCAACTATAAAATGTCTTAGCTTTTCACAAACAAAGGGGACAGACGTGTGATAAAAAAACTTTCTCTCACACAAAAGCTCTCTGCTCAACTACTTTTCTTTTGCTCTTGTTTACTGTTAGCCGGCTATAAGCCAAGGCTAACCATTGTACTCTTACTCTTGCTCTTTCATTTTGCTTGCTTCCTTTTTCACTGGGTAGTTCGTGCACTCTGGCATCAATAGCTTATTGCACAAGATCAAAGGGCCCTCCTCCTACTCCTCCTCCCAGTCCTCCCAAATGAAAAAATCAAGGGTAAAACTAAGATGGCAGATGCAAGCGGCACCAGAAAAGACAACGAGGATGAACAGGTTGAGATCACTGACGATCGAGGTATTCAGGTTCTGCACGAGGGTATGTCTCCACTAGAGAAGAAGCTGCTAAACTTCCAAGAGGAACTTGATCAAGTCAAGAACTTGGCCCACTTATCATTCTCCCTCAACGTCCTAGATGTTCACTTCCCAAATGTTCTGAACCCCACTTTACCACAAAACATCCCCAAACAACCAAATCATCCAAAAGATCCAGTTCCACCATCACAACGCAACACATGTCACCACAACACTCCGCCTCTCCAGGATCAGACAAGAGACCACTTCAAGGTTTACGATAATCCCATTTATGTGGAAACCGTAGCCCATTCCACACCGCATACCCATGAGTCCGACGAGAAAGATAGGCTCATCAGGAATCTTGCCGAGGAACTCAAGAAATTGACCAACCGAGTTCAGGGTGTCAAAAGAGTTAAAGGGATTGAGGGGTTGAGCTATGAGGATCTTTGCATACAGCCCGATGTCGAACTGCCCGAGGGGTACAAACCTCCTAAATTCGAGATATTCGATGGTACTGGTGACCTAAGAGTCCATCTGAGGACTTATTGTGACAAATTGGTCGGCGTGGGAAAAGATGAAAGAATCCGCATGAAACTCTTCATGAGGATTTTGAAAGGATATGCACTATCCTGGTACATCAGCCAGGATCCAAAGAAATGGACCAATTGGGTGAGCATGGCTACGGACTTCAACGGAGAATGCACCAAATATATTCTATATCCAGAACTTAAAGAAGAAACAAACAGAGACCTTTCGCGAGTATGCTACTCGTTGGAGGTCAGAAGCCGCCAAGGTCAGACCGGCCTTAGAAGAGGAACAAATGAAGAAATTCATTGTACGAGCTCAGGATCCTCAGTACTATGAGCGGCTGATGATAGTCGAGGGGCACAAGTTTTCTGATATCATCAAGCTAGGAGAGCGAATCGAGGAAGGCATCAAAAGCGGTATGGTCACTAACTTTGAAGCTTTACAAGCTACTAATAAAGCTCTGCAATCCGGTAGTGTGTCCAGGAAGAAGGATGTAGGAGCCGTGATCGTAGCACAATAAGCCAAATCCCCTCCTAAATACCAAGTCTATCCCGCACCCTCATTCATATACCAACCAGCTCCAAGTTACCAAGCACCTTCACCCCAATACCAAGATCCATCACCCACATATCACCCTACCTCGCCCAGATATTCCTAACCAGCTCCCGTTTACAATGCCTACAATTCCCAACCTTCTCACTACCAATCACCACCTAATCGCCAAAACTTCCCAAGACCTCGCCCAAACTTCGAACGTCGTCCGCCAAAACAGTATACCTCCATAGCTGAACCCATTGACCAATTATACGAAAAGCTCAAAGCCGCCGGTTATGTCACACCCATTCCCGCTGTCGCCCCTGAGAACCCTTCTCAGTGGGTCAACCCAAACAAAACCTGTGCTTACCACTCCGGCATGAAGGGACACACCATCGAGGAATGTCGTTCCTTGAAGGACAAGATACAAACCCTCATAGATAACAAGATCATTGTAGCCAAGGACCCTGCTCCTAATGTTCGCAATAATCCGCTGCCTGACCATAAGGGTGGTGTCCAAATGATTGAGGTTGATGATGAATGGGATCCCGAGGGATCGATTGGGCTGATTGCAGAGGGTGATCCGAAGAAGCCTGCAATCTCTTAACCTGATCGTGGTCCAGATGCAGCCATCTGAGGAAGCTGAGGTAAACATGTCCATTCCACTCGAGTTTGAATCGAGACCACCCACCAAAGGAAAGGCCCTAGTGCCGATCGAAGTCGAGTTTGTCCGACCACTCAAAATTGCAGTCCGGACATCTATAACATATACTCCGGCAGGAATAAGAATGACCACATCTAGTCCAGTGGCAATGTCAACAACGACACCCTTTTACTCAGACGCCATTCCGTTGGACTATACCGCTGAAGCAAGGAGGAAAGGTAAAGGCAAGTCTGAAGAAGCCATCGCTGCATAGGGTATAATGAGAACTGGCAGAGTTTATACCCCTGAGCATATGGCCGAGTCTAGAAAGTAGGCTAACAACCGTCCCCCCCATCATTGAAACATGTTCAGGCGATCAATGGAGAAAGATACAAGCCAAGGAATACTCAATCCTCGACTAGTTGAACAAAGCACCAGCTCAGATATCCATCCCCTCCTTATTACAAAACTCTGAAACACACATGAGTGCTTTGCTAAGGGTGTTGAGTGAAGCATACGTGCCCGACAATATCACCAGTGGGGAAATGACCAACATGGTAGGCCAGGTACTGGAAAATCACAAGATCACATTCCATGAAGATGAGCTGCCGCCCGAAGGATTAGGGCATAACAGAGCACTACACATCACGGTGCAATGTGAGGATCATTTCATCAAAAGAATCATAATTGATGGGGGTTCCAGCCTCAACATCTGTCTGCTGGTCACGCTCAAGAAGTTGGGAAAAAGTCTACATGAGATAAAGGAATGAGAGATCAACGTAAAAGCCTTTGATGGTTCGCAGAGGTCCACCATGGGAAAAATCACCTTGTGCTTACAGATGGGACAACTTCGTTCGATGTAGATTTCCAAGTGATAGATGTGCCTACGTCCTACAACTTACTGTTGGGACGACCTTGGATCCACGCTGCTAGGGCCATGGCATCAACCCTGCATCAAGCTGTGAAGTTTGAATGGAATCACTAAGAGGTAATCATTCATGGCGACGGTAGCAACCATATCTACGGTCGCCAGACTTTTTCGGTCATCGATGGAAGGATGAAGTTGGTTTGAGAAATCTACCACAACGTTGAACGTGTTAACTCCATTGACAAGGACAAGTGGTGGGGCATTAAGACCGAAAGCATATTAAACTGGGAAGGGTACGAGCTAGGTAAATGGCTCGGTAAGAATCTCCAAGGAATAACAAAGCCAATAGCACTCAAGAAGCACGGTACCACTTTCGGTCTAGGGTATGAGTACACTTGGAAGGAATTCAAGAACTGGTCGCCACAATGGCATGGACCTTACTACCCATTGGAGCAGCCAATACCCCACATAGAGCAGACTTTCCAGCCAGCTAACATCACATATGGTACAGACGATGAGGAAGCGCTAGCGACAATGAGGGATCTATTTCTGGATGATGAGGATATGGACTGCTGTGTCATTCTCGAAGAGGAGGGGGAGGAAGGCCCTTCTATACAAGTCGTGAGCAAGGGATCATATCTCAACAATTGGTCCATCAGGACAACCAAAGCCCGTCGAGCCTCGGGGTAGCAAGGCTAACGAAACAAGCATTATTTACAGTTTTATTTATTTAAAGAATTTCCTTCCTTTTCGCATTTTCAATTTCTGCAAGAAAGAGCCCCCATGTTCAAACAATTATTTAATTTATCAAAGCATTTCCAATTTCTTTATAAATCTTATATTTACTTGCTACTGTTTTCCTCCCCATTACTTTATTTACACAGCATTACTATTACTTATCTTGATAAACCGACGGCTGTGACATGTATCGAGGCAACACAACAAACGGATTTCGAGTCAGACGAGGATGATATACCTGAGGATATTATTAAAGAGGTCGAGAACTTTGAGAATAGACCTAAGTCTAACTTGGACGAGACTGAGGTCGTCAACCTGGGTAACGCAGAGAACGTCAAAGAAACACGCATCAACATTCATCTATCGCCGTCAGAAAAGGAGGAATATACGGAATTCTTAAGGGAATATGAGGACATATAGTACATCTATTGTGGACCACAAGCTGCCAACCAATCCAACATGCCTACCAGTGAAGCAAAAGCTCAGGAAGTTCAAACCAGACATGAGTTTGAAAATCAAAGAAGAGGTCACCAAGCAGATCAACGCTGGGGTTCTCCGGGTTGTCAAATATCCTACATGGTTAGCCAACATTGTGCCTGTACCAAAGAAAGATGGGAAGGTCAGAGTCTGCGTCGACTACCGGGATCTCAACCGAGCCAGTCCAAAAGACGACTTCCCCCTTCCAAACATACACATCTTAATTGACAACTGTGCCAAGCACGAGCTGCAGTCCTTTGTAGATTTTTTTGCTGGCTACCATCAGATTTTGATGGACGAAGAAGATGCTGAGAAAATAGACTTCCTTACGCCGTGGGGAGTGTATTGCTACAAGATGATGCCATTCTGTCTGAAGAATGCAGGGGCCACTTACATGAGATCCATGACTACTATATTCTATGATATAATTCACAAGGAGATCGAGGTATATGTGGACGATGTCATCATCAAATCAAAAAAAGCTGCTGATCACATGGAAGATTTGAGAAAGTTCTTCAACATGTTAAAGAAATACAATTTGAAACTTAACCCTGCAAAGTGCGCATCCGGTGTTCCTGCTGGCAAGCTGCTAGGATTCATTGTCAGTCATCGAGGAATAGAGCTAGATCCATCAAAGGTCAAAGCCATCCAAGAATTGACGCCACCAAGGAACAAGAAGGATGTTATGAGCTTTCTTGGAAGGCTCAATTATATCAGCCGGTTCATAGCCCAGTCCACTGTCATTTGTGAACCGATTTTCAAAATGCTAAGAAAGGATGCTGCCACGAAATGGAATGAGGATTGTCAAAAGGCCTTCGACAGAATCAAAGAGTACCTCTCAACACCACCAGTCTTGGTACCTCCAGAGCCGGGTAGACCTCTATTACTCTACCTTGTTGTGTTAGATGGAGCTTTCGGTTGCGTTCTCGGGCACTATGACGAAACAGGGAGGAGAGAGCAAGCAATTTACTACCTCAGCAAGAAGTTTACTCCGTATGAGGCCCGATATTTTATATTAGAGCGCACCTGTTGTGCTTTGAATTGGGTCGCGCAGAAGCTGAGGCATTATTTCTGTGCCTACAGAACGTACCTCATATCGAGGATGGATCCGCTAAAGTACATCTTTCAGAAGCCCATGCTCACTGGCAAGCTAGCTAAATGGCATATCCTGTTAAGTGAGTTCGACATCATTTACCTAACTCAGAAGGCGGTCAAGGGACAAGCATTAGCCGATCATCTTGCTGAAAATCCTGTGGACGGAGAATACGAACCATTGAAACGTATTTCCCCGATGAAGAAGTGTCATTCGTAGGAGAGGACATTGCAGAATCCTACGATGGATGGAGGATGTTCTTTGATGGGGCTGCAAACTTCAAAGACGTGGGTATTGGAGCAGTCTTAATTTCAGAAACCGGTCAGACTACCCGGTATCCGCAAAATTCAGGTTCCCCTTCAATAACATGGCTGAATATGAGGCCTTCATCCTGGGCTCAACTTGGCCATCGACATGAATGTTCATGAATTATTAGTGATTGGTGATTCAAACTTATTGATACACCAAGTCCAAGGAGAATGGGCGATTAAGAATTCCAAAATACTGCCATACCTACATCGTGTGCAGGAATTGAGAAAGAGGTTCACAAAGATTGAATTCCGGCACATTCACAGAATCCAGAATGAGTTCACCGATGCATTGGCCACCTTGTCATCTATGATCCAGCATCCAGACAAGAACTTCATTGATCATATCCCGTAGGGATCCACAATCAGCCGGCCTACTGCGCCTATGTTGAAGAAGAAGCAGACGGAAGACCTTGGTTTCATGATATCAAGGAGTACTTGGCAGAGGGAGATTACCCTGAGCTTGCAAACGCTACTCAGAAGCGCACTCTTCAAAGGTTATCAAACAAATTCTTCAACAGCGGAGGAATCCTGTACAGGAGAACTGCCGATTTGGGTTTGCTAAGATGTATCGAAGCAAAGGAAGCAACGAAGTTGTTGGAGGAAATACATGTTGGTACATGCGGTCCTTATATGAACGGGTTTGTTCTAGCAAAGAAGTTACTCCAGGCTGGTTATTTCTAGATGACCATGGAAACAGATTGCATCCAGTATGTCCGCAAATGCCACTGATGTCAGATACATGGGGATATGATAAAGGTACCTCCTAGTAAGCTTAATGCAACAAGTTCACCCTGGCCGTTCGCTGCTTGGGGCATGGATGTTATTGGACCAATCGAGCCTGCAACCTCCAATGGACACAGGTTCATTCTGGTTTCCATTGACTATTTTACCAAATGGGTCGAAGCAGCATCTTACAAAGCGGTTACTAAGAAGGTCGTGGCAGACTTTGACCGCGACCGCATTGTTTGTCGGTTTGGAGTTCCAGAGTCAATCATCACCGATAATGGTTCCAATCTCAACAGTGACTTGATGAAAGCCATGTGTGAAACCTTCAAGATCAAACACAAGAACTCCACAGCATACAGACCGCAGATGAATGGAGCTGTTGAGGCTGCCAACAAGAACATCAAGAAGATACTGAGAAAGATGATAGAGAAGCACAAGCAGTGGCATGGGAAGCTGCCATTCTCCCTACTGGGATACCGCACCACGGTTCGCACATCAACTAGGGAAACTCCTTACATGTTGGTATACGGTACAAAAGCCGTCATTCCTGCTGAAGTTGAGATTCCATATCTGAGAACCATACAAGAAGCTAAGCTCAGCGACGCAGAATGGGTAAGAAGTCGCTATGAGCAATTGGCCCTCATAGATGGAAAAAGAATAAACGCGGTTTGTCATGGTCAGCTATATCAGAACAGAATGACCAGAGCCTTCAACAAGAAAGTCAAACCTAGACGATTCACACCGGGGCAGCTGGTGTTAAAGAAAATCTTTCCTCATCAAGATGAAGCCTAGGGGAAATTCTCTACCAATTGGCAAGGCCCGTACATGGTTCACCGAGTGCTGACAGGAGGAGCACTCATACTTGCAGAAATGGATGGAGAAGTTTGGCCTAAACCAATCAACTCAGACGCTGTCAAGCGTTACTATGTGTAACTCTTTATGATTTTCTCAATGCTGTAATTGAACTACACCTGCCTGATTCCCGTTTAAGACGGGATACGTAGGCAGCCCTATGGGTTCGGTCACATTTTAATAAAAATTTCATTTTCCCCATGAATGGAAACTGGGGAAGAATGTTGAGGAGGGACCTCAAAATTACGAAGCAAGTCCGGCCGAGCACCGCACAAGCAAAACCCAGAAGCATTCACCCATCAAACTGGGGCAGAATTTTGAGGACCATCAAATTTCCGTAGCAAGAGAGGTTGCAATGTCTTGAACCGCGTAGTGGTTGTCGGTTCATCCAAAGAAAATCATTTTTCAATTATATGTTATATCATATTTTTATAAAACCATGCATATTTATTTCTCAAAAATAGCTTATTTTAGCAACGCTACTCCTGGAATACAAACAAAGTTATCATTATCAAGCAGATAGGCTGAGTTGAGCCAGCGGGGATACGAACTAACCCTCCCATTTACAGAACTCACGATTTTTCTTTGGATGCAGGCACAAATACGGCGAAAGCCCAAAACATCCTATTATCCCGCAAGACGCATACTTTTCAAGGATACGCTCTCGAACTCATCGCACATGCTGATGCTTACTATTATCGCAAACAACGCTTCATTCACAACAATCATATCGCCAAAATTTATCATCAGCTAAGAACTCTTGCTTTCATTTTATGTTTCTCGCATTGCATAAGGCTACTATTATGCCTTCCGAGTTTATGCTCTACCTCCCCTGCATTGGCATCTTTGCATAAGGCTACTATTCTGCGTTCCGAGACTAAGCATTGTCTCCCTGCATTTTCTCGCATTGCATAAGGCTACCATCCTGCCTTCCGAGGTTAAGCTCTACCTCCTCTTCATTCGCATCTTTGCATAAGGCTACCATTCTGCCTTCCGAGGTTAAGCGCTACCTCCCCATCATTTATTTCCTGCATTGCATAAGGCTATCATTCCGCCTTCTGAGGTTCCACGCTACCGCTCTCTGCATTATACTTCATTACGCAAAGCTACTATCTACCTTTTCAAAGCAATCACCTTTCGTTACGTTATTTATTTACGCTTTCTTTCGGGCTAAGCTCTGCCCCTCTTTCTTTTTCGCAAATCGCAAGACTAAGCTATGTCTTGTCAGCATCATACTACTGCATTCTTCATGGGCTGAAATATCGCCAACTTGTCCAAAGGCGTTATCGTTCAGAGGCACCATCTTCATGGCCCGAGAACATCATTTCATGGCCTAAGGATCTCTTTTATTCAACCTGCATATCATTATTCAAAGGCATCATGGTTTGGAGGCACCATCCTCATGGTCCGAGAACATCATTTCATAGCCTGCGAATCCCGCACCGAGCGATTCATGGCCCAAGACATCATGGTCTAAGGACATCATCCTAAATTGTCCGAAGACAACATTCATAGTCCAACGGGAACTTGCATCATATTTATATTATGCACGATATATGCTTGTTATTTACTTGCAGGTAATCCGACCGGAACAGCCAACCAGGAAGGAACGGATCGCTCCGGTCATCCAAAACAACCTCGTAAGACCTTCCAATTTTGCCTTACCTTGCACCTTGCGTCCGTTCTTGTGAAACATCACCGGTATATTTCGCCGATAATTCCTGAACTACATACAGCCCGATTCCTGTAAAACCAGGGATATGTAGGCAACTTAGAAGCCAGGGTGCGACATAATTCTCTCACGCGGTTCCATTCGGTCAAAATTGGCCATCATATCTTTACCCGACAACTCTTTCATCCTTCCCCAGTAAAGAGGGGCAGCTGTTGATACCCTATTTTTCCTCAAATTATTTTCAAACTTGCATATAAGCTTTCAAAATTACTCTTTGTAATGATGAGTGTTTTTCCCTATTTTTATTTAAATTATTTCCCCGTTTATTTATTTCATATTTAAATAATTCCTAAATAATGTCATAAATAACTTCAAAATATTTTTTTAGCCTAGTATGTTATTTATAATCATTTTTTATCCGTTAAAATCTAATTATTTCACAAATTAGCCAATTGGGTCTTATTTAATTCCAATTACAACAATTTTGCAATTATGGCCCAATTGGATATTTTATATTATTCTAATTCGAAATTTATGTATTTTACACTTAATATTAGTTATTACTGTGATTTACTTATTTAAACTTAATTTTATTTTTTATAATTATTAGTTATTTTAATTAATTAATTATCCTATTTTTAAGGAGTATTTAAAATCTCGCCACTCTTAACCTATCTCAATTTCAATCCATTACCCCAACCCATCAGACCCATTCCTACCCAGCCCAAACCAATTCAATACCCGGCCCAACCCCACGCTTGATCTGAGCCGTTGATCATATGTGATCAACGGACCAGATCCAACTTACCTTAATTAACTCTAACCAACCCCCCATGACCCCTCTCATTCTCTCAAGACCAACTCTCTCTTCTCGTCTCTTCCTCTCCTCCTCTCTCTAGAACCTTCTGGATGTTTCTTCTCCGATGACCTCCACCGTCTCTCCGGCCACCTCCAGTCTCACCCCTTTCGACTACCAGCCGCCATGATGCCTCCTTTCTCCGGTTTACTCCATCTTTGAGACCTCCAGTGGTCTTTACCATGCCTGAACGGTCACAGTGGTTCCTGCTTGGTTGGTTTTCCAGCTCTCTCCGGTGGGTGTTTTGACGCGAATATGCCATAACCACCACTATCCCCGAGTTTCACAGCAGGTTCTTCTACTTTCTCCGATATCTCTAAAACCCTAATTTTTAAACCTTCCGATTTTCTTAGATCTACACTGGATCTGGGTTTATTACGAGTAATATTAAACTTTTTCTCAAAAGCTTTTCCGTTTTTAAACAAGTTTTTCACTTAGGGTTTCTGAAACTTTTCTTCAAACAATTTCTCAAAGTTCAAGCGATTTTCTCATATGCTTAGACGTTTTATCACTTTTAATCATGATTTATTATGTTAAAATTTTAGTTTTAACACTATCTTCTAACCTTGAGTATGTCTCTATTGTTTTGTCCCTCCGATTTGTGTGTGTGTCTGTTTCCCATGAGTAATCCCTGATTATTTGAGATTATTACTTTGCTATGTTGTTGGTCTTTGATTCTACTGCTTATTGCCTAATGTGTTTTTATCCCGTTCAAATCAATGCTTATTTTGACATTTTTGAATCCTTGAATTACTATGAGTGATACCCTGCTGATTCCCAATATATCCTTAAATATATGAGGTTTTTCCTGAATTGGTACTAATTTAGGATCCCTAATCTCTGGTGATTGATACCCCTTTACTAATTTCCAACCTCTGAATTATTTTCCTGCCTTATTGTGTGGTCGATTACAATGTTTACTGATTCTTGACATTGTTTTCTTAATTAAAACTTCTGAACCTAGTCCCAATTACTTACTCTGTGCTTGCCATGTCCAAATTGTTTCCTTGATTTCTCTTGCTATGTGAATTCTTTACCCTATTTTTCTCCCTCTTCTTTACCGTTTGAGACGACTCCCTTAATTAAGGGAGACTTTTGATTCTCTCTTTACTGAATATGAGTTGTTACAATTACTGAACTACATTGATCTTTTCCTTACTAATCGTGCACAGATTCTTCTTTCCTTATATATCATTGATTCTTACCGTTTGAATCAAATCCCTTGGCTTAAGGGAGTACTTGCCTTAATTTCCTAATTTAATTGATTTCGAGTTCCTCAATTACTACTTGACTTAATTTTTACCTTATTTACTACTTGCTTTTCAAATATATATACTCTGCATTCTCTCTTTGCAAAACACACTGACCCTGATAGCACACACGGATATTGAGAGCCCTGATATCACACACAAATACACTGAGTAATCCTTGCTGCTCTTTTGCTTCTGCACATTACTGCTCTGCTGCTCCTTTGTTCTGCATACTGCTGTTGCTGTTCTATCTCTTGGCACCTTGCTATTCTATATCAATCGACTGGTATGTCTCTAAGTTCTAATCTAGTAATCTCGCTAAAATATGGTTAAAGGTTTTTTAAAACGTTTTTCTGCAAATGTATTTTTTTCGCATATCTTTAAAATCAGAACTAAAGTATGCATACTCACCTTTCAAAACTAAATAGGCACTATGTACGACGCTTAGGCAAACCTTAGGCCCAATACTTATTAAATCCCAATCAACCATTTTGTGTCCTGTAAAACTAATCAGCCTTTTCCTGAGAACCGCGTTGTGTGCCATTATTTCTTTTACTCCTGCATGCTCAGCAATCCATAGATTTAAAAAAAAAACAAATTCCCCCTTTTACAAGATCATTCTGTTTTTCTTAAACCCTTGCTCCATCTTTTAATTATTGGTCTCTGTGCACTCTCTCTTTTTTGCTAAAACTCCTTTAAACTACTGGTTCCTGCCTTATTTTTGAATCACTGATTTTAAAGTAAGTCACCCCTGTTTGAAACTACTCAGTTTTACTTTCAAATCTTGCTTTACTTCTTATTATTGGTTTTCTAAAGGTCATTCATCCGTTTATTTAAAACACCATCAAAACAGCTGTGCATTTTTAATCCTGCTATTGCCTTTGAATTACTGGATTTTTTCAATCAATTTTTATTCTTTAAACTGCTATGTTTTAAGTGACTTCTTGCCTTATTTTATGAAAAACCAAAGTTCCTAAGCCTACTTTTTTCAAACTTAAAACCTCTATTTTAAACTCTTTCCTTGAGACTCCTTTATGTGCTTGAGTCGTGCTATTTACCTATACAACCTGTGGATGGATTTATGTGCCCATATTTGCTTTTGTATGCTCCCTCTATATGTAGTCCTAACTGTTATTGTATGTCTCTTAGAGTTTATCCTTTAAACCTAGGGGTCAGCCTAGTACTCGCCTTGTAGGAATAGTAGTCCTAAACACCCTCCAGGACTGATAGGATGGGACGGGTAATAGCACGCAATAAGCATTCGTGACCAACACTCGCGCTTTAAATAACCTTTACGGGGTAGGAAGGGTAGAATACGGATATGATGACCGGTGCGCTAATACCACGTGTAGCCACCTCTTTGAGGAAGTGACATACCAGGTATTGCATTGATGTGATCCGTATTACTTTAAACCTAGGATAATTTCTTTATTTTTTTGTAATGATTTCAAAACCTTTAATAAATTATGCTTTGTGTAAAATCCCCTCTTATATGAACCTTGCTTGCTATTTGTTCATCGTCCAAATTCACAAAATTTCTTGGCTGGGACCCACAATTGTGGATCTTGAGGGGTGCCACCTAACGATTTTTATGGTGGACATAAAGGAGTCTCAAGGAAAGAGTTTAAAACAAAGGTTTTATGTTTAAAAATAGTAGGCTTAGGAACTTTGGTTTTTCATAAAATAAGGCAAGAAGTCAATTAAAACAGAGCAGTTTAAAGAAGTAAAATTGATTGAAAAAATCCAGTAATTCAAAGGCAATAGCAGGATTAAAAATGCCCAGCAGTTTTGATGGAGTTTTAAATAAACGGATGAATGACCTTTAGAAAACCAATAATAAGAAGTAAAGCAAGATTTGAAAGTAAAACTGAGTAGTTTCAAACAGGGGTGACTTACTTTGAAATCAGTGATTCAAAAATAAAGCAAGAACCAGTAGTTTAAAGGAGTTTTAGCAAAGGAGAGTGAGTGCACAGAGACCAATAATTAAAAGATGGAGCAAGGGTTTAAGCAAAACAAAATGATCTTGTAAAAGGGGGAATTTGTTATTTTTAAACCTATTGATTGCTGGTCATGCAGGAGTAAAAGAAATAATGACACACAATGCGATTTTCAGGAAAAGGCTGATTAGTTTTACAGGACACAAAACGGTTGATTGGGTTTTAATAAGTATTGGGCCTAAGGTTTGCCTAAGCGTCGTACACATTGCCTATTTTGTTTTGAAAGGTGAGCATGCATACTTTAGTCCTGATTTTAAAGATATGCGAAAAAATACATTTGCAGAAAAACGTTTTAAAAAACCTTTAACCATATTTTAGCGAGATTACTGGATTGGAACATTAACTAGGCGTTTAACAGGGCTCAATGGAAAACAAGCACTTTGGAAGTAAAGTCCTAAATAGCAGGATATCTAATGCACACATGAATAAGTAGAATCCTATAGGCATGTCTTCTACATGCAATGCTTGTGAAGATGCAGCAACAGTAACATTATTACTTGGTTATAATTATTAATTGTTAGCAGGGCTTATAAAATGACATGAATATAACAGTTATGCTGAAATATGAACCTAGACATGATTTATGATGCATGGTATGCATGTCCTAAGCATGCTACTATTACACACATAGGTAAGTAAAATCCTATAGTCATGTTTTCTACCCATACTATACTAAACATGCATAGTCCCCTCCCACATTCACTATCCAGCCCCAATTATTCGTTTACAAGTTATTACAGGCCAATAATAATAAATTACATTAATGAAAGGAAAAATAAGAAGCTACTTCTATAGGGAGACTTCAATCAGTCCCATTCTCCCAGCCTCACTCCTTTCGAGTTTCACAGCCTTACATGGCCTGGGTGCGACAAAGTTCCCTAGGGTCCCAAATGGGTCCCTGGCCAATACCAGCACCCAAGCAAAATTGTCAAGATTTTAACAAAGTGCAGTGTGGAATTACCAGCCTTGTGTGTAAAAGTTCAATGAGTACTCAGGGGTACTCAAGGCAATGCTCACACGAAGGGGGTAGGACCTAATTTCTAAGAGTAGTGGGAAGTGCTTATAGTTTAAAAGAGTGTTGAGTTTGAAAGAGTTCTGAAATAACAGTTTTGAAAATGACTTCTGAGAACAATGTAAGAGTTTTACGAAAGAAAAATAGTTTGCAAAAGGGAAAGAAACATCCCAATCACAACTCAGCAAATATGCAGTGTTCAAGAGATAAACTTAACAGGGGAAAGGGAGTTGGGGACAAGTAAGTCACATGTTAGCAATAGAATAAAGTTACAGATTCACATAGTTACCACATAGTTGTCAGAAAGCAATCATAGATTAACAGGATCATAATTATATAGCATTTAGAAATCAGATGGAGGGATACAGGTTGCAGTATGAGAGGCTAAATAGGGGATGAGAGCATGTAACAATAGTCATGTTGAGATAAGAAACATTAACACATAGACAAAGAGGCATACTAGGGACATAAGTCTCACATAGAGTCACACAGGAGGAACAAGAGACATATTAGACTGATAGGAAATGAGGAATAACAGGGACATGCTAATTACACTAGACTCAAACAATTATAGAGAATCACATGAGGAAAGCAGAGTACTTATTAGACGAACAAAAGAGAAAGGACATTTTAGAATCATGCTAATTACATGGTAGGCAGTAGAACAACAAGATAAAACACCAAAGGAACAATAGGTATATAAACAAGAACTGAAGCATATTGTGTAGAGACACTATAAAATTAACTTAGAGACATACCAGTCGATTGATATAGAATATGTAACGACCCGACCAGTCATTTTGCGTATTCGGACCCCGATCCCCCAAATGATACTTTCTGTAACGGCTTATCATAATTTTTGACTTGCGGGGATGGGTGGTTTGGGATTTGGAAGTGTTTGGAATAGTATAGGAACACTTGGTTCCTTAAGGTTGGCTTTTAAAGCCAAGTTTGACTTCGGTCAACATTTTGAGTAAACGACGTCAGAATCGAGTTTCGATGATTCCAGTAGCTTCATATGATTATTTCAGACTTGTACGTATGTCCGGAATGGGTTTTGGATGACCCGGGAGCGCTTCGACGCCAAATAGCGAAATATAGTTCCCTTAAGTTTGAAATTTGGTTTGGAACGTGATTTTTATGTTATTGAGGTCCGAACGGAATTTCGAGATAGGGAATAGTTCCTTTACGTCATTCATGACTTTCCTGCAAAATTTGGTGTCATTACGAGTAGTATAGGTCGGTTCGGCGCATTGAAACCGAATTTAAGAACTTAGAAATTCTTAAGTTTGATTCTAGGGGTTTTGAGGGGTGAATTTGAGATTTAGCGTTGTTTTGGGTGTTCCGAAGGCCCGAGCGAGTCCATATTATGATTTAGGACTTGTTGGTATGATTGCACAGGGGCTCGGGTGGGCCCAGGTGTCTTCCGGACACCACACAAGGCCAAAGACCAGCTGAAAATGCAGCTGGTGCACCTGATCTGGTGTGACCGCAGGTGCGGTTGCCCAGCCGCAGGTGCGGGACCGCTCCTGCGGTCCCAGTCTCGCAGGTGCAGTCTCCAGCTCCGCAGGTGTGGGCCCAGTCACCCCGTCCAACTCCACAGGTGCGAGCCCCAGCTCGCAGGCGCGAGACCGTAGGTGCGGAACCACTGTAAGCCAGGTAGTGTATTTTCATTTAAACACAGTTATTCCTTCATTCCTTTCATTTTTCACCTCCATTGAAGACTTGAGAGCTTTGGAAGAACTCTCCACCACCTAGCTACTAAGAGGTAAGTAAATTCTACTAAAATGTTAGATTATTACACCAAAACATAGGTAGATTAACATCTAAATAGTGGAAATCATAGGGGTTAGAGTGAAAACCTAGGGATGAACTTTAGGGAATTTCACCACTTTTCTACCATGAAATCATATAAAAATTATACATTAATGACCCTTAGGCTATGGGTGAGTGTTATCTTCAAAAATTTCCGGAATCCGAGCGTGTGGGCCCGGGGGTGTATTTTGGAATTTCTTCAAGAATAGCAAATTTACTAAATAAGTAGGAGAATTTCCATTCCTTGAGCATGCATTGACGTATTTATATATCATTTGACTAGTTTCGCGTCCTCGGGTTCAAAGTTTGGAGTTTCGGGCGCGTTCTTTTTCAGAAAGTAGATTCTACGCGAGGTGAGTATCTTTTCCAACCTTGTAAGAGGGAATTGTCCCCATAGGTAAATGTAAGCAATTGAATTTGTCCTTATTTGCGGGGACTACGTACGCACAAAATGACGAGAGTCCGTGCATAGCTACTACTCTGTTGTGTCGGGTAGAATTTAGGATTTCACAAGCATGCCTTTATTTGCCTTACCTGTATCTTTACATGTGTTCCTGGTTGCTTATTATCCTTGAAATTGACATGAGAATTTTGGAAGCTATGTGTAAGTTTAAGTACTTAAATCCCTTAATTTAAGAATAATCCATGATAAATTCCTGAATTTCTTGATAATTTTGTGTATGTCTACGAGCACCCGTGTCGCATGTACAATTCTTGAGAGGGGTTGCATTATATTTATGTCAATCGCGTCGCATGATCGATTCGCGAGCGGGGTAATAGATGCATCTATTGTTCGTGCCGCTCGACCCTCGGCAGTGCACATTTAAATTTTTGCGTCGCTTCGGCCGTACGCCTCGGCATATTATATGCTATGTGCTTGATTGAGAGTATTATTATTATTCTTACCAATTACATTGTTCTGTGAGAAAGAAACTTGTGATTTTTGTTAAATATTATTACTTTGCCCTTGCAGGGAGATCGTTATCTTTATGTACTGATGCACCATGTCTACTTGCTTTCCGTAAATGTTATTCCTGTCTAGATTCATTAAATCATATTATTGTTAACGACCCTAGTGTGTAACACGTCTACCCCTCGTCACTACTTCTTCGAGTTTAGACGGGATACTCACTGGGTACATATTTGTTTATATGTGCTCATGCTACACTTTTGTACTTAATTGTACAGGTTCTGAGGCTGTTGCACCTGGTCACTGCTCCGGTGCCCGTCATTGAGAGTACTATCTGGACCTGACTACACGGTGAGAAGCTTTTCCTGGCGTTCCTCAGCAGCACTATGGAGTTTCTATTATTTTTGGGCTATTTCTGTCTACCCCTTTCAGACAGTTGTACATTCATTTTGATTATTTTGTATACTCCACTAGTCGCCTGTGGACTTGTGACACTATGTCTTGGCATACGTAGTTGGTTTTCCAGTATTTTGCTATACTGTATATGTTGGCAAACGATTTTTGAGTCACTTTAAATAATTTCTCCTTATTTTCTCACTTTCATCAAAGGACTTCTTAAATTAAAACTGAACAAGTATTTGAACATCTTAATTGTTTAAGTAATTTCGTTAGTAACCAGTGTTGGCTTGCCCGACTTCGGTGTTCAGCGCCATCACGACCAGAGTAAGAACTTGGGTCGTGACAACAGGGTATCAGAGCTCTAGGTTCATGTAGGTCTCACAAGTCACAGGCAAACCTAGTAGAGTCTTGCGGATCAATACAGAGACGTCTGTATTTAACTTCGAGAGGCTACAGGGTGTTAGGAAAATCTCTCTGCATTCGTATTCTATCGTGCAGTAGATGGTCTGACTAAATCTCATTCTTGTACTCTCTCACAGATGGTGAGGACTCGTGCAGCCGATATTTCAGGACCGGGAGATGCCGCTACCCCCGTAGTCCCAGGACGTGGCAGAGGCCAGGGGAGGGCACCGACCCGAGGTAGGGGACGGGGGCGTCCCAGAGTTACTCCATTAGCACCCCAGAGGATGCTATCCCTAAGGAGCAGGGTGAGGTGCCCCCAGTAGATCCAGCTCCGATGGATTTCATGACTACACCAGGCTTCCAAGAGGTCATGGGCCGTATGATGCGGTTCATGGATAGTATGACTCAGGCTGGTTTATTTCCAGCGGATCCTGCTTTATCTTAGGCAGGAGGGGGAGTTCAGACCCCTACCACCTAGGCTGCAGGTCATGCAGCGGAGGTATATCAGACTCCGGGTACTCTACATGCGGGTGGAGCATAGCCAGCAGTAGCACCTGATCTTAGACCAGCTACGGACGACAATCCGCAAAAGTTACTTGATAGATGGACTCGATTGCACCCTCCAGTCTTCGGAGGTGAGAGGGGCGAGGATTCCCAGCATTTTAATGATAGGTGCAGGGACAGACTACACAACATGAGGATCTTGGAGTCCCGCAGAGTTGATTTCACTTCTTTTCAGCTAGAGGGCAGGGCCCGCAGATTGTGGCATTCATTCATCCAGGGTAGGCCAGCAGGTTCCCTTCCTCTCACATGGGAGCAGTTCACTCAGCTATTCCTGGATAAGTATATTCCACCCTCCGAGAGGGAAGAGCTGCAGTATCAGTTCGAGCAGCTAGAGCAGGGGCAGATGACAGTGACAGATTACGAGTCCAGATTTTCAGAGTTGTTCCATCATGCCCTCGTGATTATACCTACAGAGGCTGAGAGAGTGTGGAGATTAATAGCTGGGTTGAACTCAGGTATTAAGGCCAACAAGGCCCGAGAGGTGGAGATGGGTACTCCTTATCAGCTTGTGGTCGAGATAGCTCGCTGGACTGAGGGTTATCGATCGAGGGGCAGAGAGCAGGGTCAGCCGGATAAGAGATTTAGATTTTCTGGAGATTTCCGAGGCGCCCCAGGCAGAGGCAGGGGTCATTTCAGTAGAGGCCAGCCTAGCAGGTCTCCATATTCAACTACTCCACCACCTCCCCGTGGTGCTCCAGTGAGGCCTTATTTCAGTGCCATGCCGGAGAGTTCTTATCGCCCACCAGCCATCCAGGGTTCCTCCGACGGGTATTCAGGTCATCAGGGTTCTCCCAGTCCCTACTTCAGTGCTATGCTAGAGGTTTCTCACCGTCCCCCAGCTATTCAGGGTTCTTCTTCTTCAGGGCAGTAGGCCATGCCTCCAGTGAGATGCTATGAGTGTGGGGATTCAGACCATATGAAGAGGACTTGTCCCAGACTTCGGGGCAAGGCTGTTAAGCAGAGTTATCACCCTACATACTCAGCACCGGCGCTCCGTCCACCCAGAGGTGGAGGACAGGCTGGTAGAGGTCGTCCCAGAGGTGAAGGCCAGTCAGGGGGAGCTCAGTTAGCTCATATTCAGTTCAGTGGAGGTCAGTCTTCAGGTACTCCAACCAGATTCTATGTTATTCCGGCTTTTGTAGATGCAGTGGCCTCAGACATCGTTATCACATGTACTATTTCAGTATGTGGCAGGGAGGCATCAGTGCTATTTGACCGGGATCTACTTATTCATATGTGTCAGCCTTATTTGCTTGTATTCTGGATGTTCCTTGCGAGTCCTTGGATTCTTCTATATATGTGTCCACTCCTGTGGGCGATTCTGTGGTGGTAGACCGGGTCTATATGTCTTGTGTTGTCACCTTTTGTGGGTTCGAGACTAGAGCAGACCTTCTATTGCTCGACATGGTTGATTTTGAGATCATCCTCGGCATGGATTGGCTATCTCCTCATCATGTCATCCTGGATTGCCATGCCAAGACGGTTACTTTTGCCATACCGGAGTTTCCTAGGTTGGAATGGAGAGGTTCCTTAGTTAGTGCAGCCAGTAGAGTTATTTCCTTCCTGAAGGCTCGACATATGGTTGAGAAGGGTTGTTTGGCGTATCTTGCTTATGTGCAGGACACCACTGCTGAGTTTCCAATGATTGATTCAGTGCCAGTTGTTTGAGAGTTTGCGGATGTCTTTCCTTCATACCTTCCGGGCATGCCTCCAGATCGAAATATCGATTTTTGTATTGATGTAGCTCCAGGCACTCCGCCTATTTCTATTCCCCCGTACCGTATGGCTCCAAAGGAGTTGAAGGAGCTGCTTGAGGAGTTGTTGGCTAAGAGGTTTATCAGACTGAGTGTATCGCCGTGGGGTGCTCCAGTTCTATTTGTAAAGAAGAAAGATGGGTCTATGCGGATGTGCATTGATTATCGCCAGTTCAATAAGGTAACTATTAAGAACAAGTATCCATTGTCGCGCATCGATGATTTGTTTGACTAGTTACAGGGTGCCAGGGTATTTTCAAAAATTGACTTGAGATCGGGGTATCATCAGCTGAAGATTCGGGCTTCGGATGTTCCGAAGACTGCTTTCCGTACGAGATATGGCCATTATGAGTTCTTGGTGATGTCCTTTGGCTCGACTAATGCCCCGGTAGCATTTATGGACTTGATGAACAGGGTGTTCAGGACGTATATTGATTCCTTTGTCATCTTCTTCATTGATGACATTTTGATTTACTCACGTAGCCTGGAAGAGCACGAGCAGCATTTAAGAGTTGTGCTCCAGACCTTGCGAGGACAAAAGCTATATGCTAAGTACTCCAAGTGTGAGTTTTGGTTGGATTCCGTGGCATTCTTGGGACATGTGGTATCCGGAGAGGGTATCAAGGTTGATCCTAAGAAGATTGAGGAAGTTCAGAGTTGGCCACGTCCTACTTCACCGACAGAGATCAGGAGTTTCTTGGGTCTAGTAGGCTACTACCGGCGATTTATGGAGGGATATTCATCCATTGCAGCCCCATTGACTAGATTGACTCAGAAAAATGCCCCATTTCGGTGGTCTGATGAGTGTGAGGCGAGCTTTCAGAAGCTCAAGACTGCATTGACTTCGGCACCAGTTCTAGTATTGCCTACCAGTTCGGGGATGTATACTGTGTATTTCAACGCTTCACGCATTGGCTTGGGGTGTGTATTAATGCAGGAAGGGAGAGTTATTGCTTATGCTTCGCGCCAGCTGAAGGTTCATGAGAAGAATTACCCAGTGCACGATTTGGAGTAGGCGGCGATTGTTCATGCTCTTAAGATTTGGAGGCATTACTTATATGGGGTGTCTTGTGAGGTGTATACGGACCACCGCAGCTTGCAACACTTGTTCAAGCAGAGGGATCTTAATTTGAGGCAGCGTAGGTGACTTGAGTTATTAAAGGATTACGACATCACCATTCTCTATCATCCGGGCAAGGCGAATGTAGTAGCATGTGCTTTGATAGGGAGGCGGAGAGTATGGGTAGCTTGGCCTATATTGCAGCAGAGGAGAGACCTCTAGCCTTGGACATTCAGTCCTTGGCCAATCGCTTGGTGAGATTAGATCTTTCAGAGCCTCGCCGAGTTCTAGCTTATGTGGTTTCTCAGTCTTCATTATTGGGGGAGATCAAGGCTCGACAATATGATGATCCGTGTTTGGAAGAACTATGGGAGACAATGGTCCAGGGTGAAGCCAAGGAGGTTACTATTGGCGAGGATGGTATTCTGAGACTTCAGGGTCGATTGTGTGTTCCTAATGTTGATGGCTTGAGGCAGAGGATTCTAGAAGAGGCACACAGTTCGCGCTATTCTGTTCATCCTAGTGCTACGAAGATGTATCTTGATTTGAAGCAGCATTTCTGGTGGAGACGGATGAAGAGGGACATTGTGGAGTATGTGGCTAGGTGTCTTAATTGCCAGCAAGTTAAATATGAGCACCAGAGGCCAGGAGGCCTACTTCAGCAGATGCCTATTCCTGAGTGGAAGTGGGAGTGCATTACTATGGACTTCGTGGATGGGTTGTCTCGGACGTTGCGGAAAGTTGATGCGGTTTGGGTTATTGTGGATAGGTTGACCAAATCGGCACATTTCATTCCTATAGCTACTATTTATACTTTTGAGAGGCTAGCCCAGATCTACATTCGAGAGATAGTCCGGTTGCACGGTGTACCGGTGTCCATTATATCAGATCGATGTCCTCAGTTTACCTCGCACTTCTAGAGAGCATTGCACAGAGAGATGGGCACTCAGATTGATATCAGCACAGCATTTCATCCACAGACTGATGGTCAATCGGAGCATACCGTCCAAATATTGGAGGACATGCTTAGAGCATGTGTGCTTGACTTTGGAGGCTAGTGGGACCAGTTCTTTCCCTTGGTCGAGTTTCTTACAATAATAGTTATCAGTCCAGCATCGAGACGACTCCATTTGAGGCTTTATATGGTCGACGATGTCGTTCTCCTATCGGGTGGTTTGAGCTTGGTGAGGCTAAGTTATATGGTGTAGACATGGTGAGAGATGCTTTAGAGAAGGTGAAGTTAATTCAGGAGAGGCTCCGCACATCACAGTCCAGACATAAGGGTTACGTGGATCAGAGGGCGCGTGATGTGTCATTTATGGAGGGAGATAAGGTTCTGCTGAAGGTTTCGCCGATGAAGGGTATTATGAGATTCGGTAAGAAGGGCAAGCTGAGCCCGAGGTTCATAGGTCCTTTCGAGGTATTGAGGCGAGTTGGTGAGGTTGCTTATGAGCTTTCCTTACCTCCCAGCTTATCAGGAGTCCATCCGATATTCCACGTATCCATGCTCCAGAGATACCACGCCGATTTCTCCCACGTTGTTGATTTCAGTACTATTCAGTTGGATGAGAGGTTGGGCTACGAGGAGGAGCCAGTTGCTATTATTGATAGGCAGGACCGCCAGTTGAGATCTAGGAGAATTTCTGCTGTGAAGGTCCAGTGGCAGGGTCAACCAGTCGAGGAGGTGACTTGGGAATCCGAGGAGGACATGCGGAGCAGATATCCGCACTTATTCAGCACTCCAGGTATGATTCTAGACCTGTTCGAGGACGAACGTTTGTTTAAGAGGTGGAGAATGTAACTACCTGATCGGTCGTTTTGCGTATTCAGACCCCGATCCCCCAAATGATACTTTCAATAGTGGCTTATCGTAATTTGTGACTTGCGGGGACGGGTGGTTCGGGATTTGGAAGTGTTTGGAATAGTATAAGAACACTTGGTTCCTTAAGGTTGGCTTTTAAAGCCAAGTTTGACTTCGGTCAACATTTTGAGTAAACGACATCGGAATCAAGTTTTAACAATTCCAGTAGCTTCGTATGATGATTTCGGACTATTACGTATGTCCGGAATGGGTTTTGGATGACTGGGAGCGTTTCGACGCCAAATAGCGAAATAGAGTTCCCTTAAGTTTGAAATTTGGTTTGGAACGTGAGTTTTATGATATCAAGGTCAAACGGATTTCTGAGATCGGGAATAGTTCTGTTATATCATTCATGACTTGCCTGCAAACTTTGGTGTCATTCAGAGTAGTATATGTCGGTTCGGCGCATTGAAACCGAATTCAAGAACTTAGAAATTCTTAAGTTTGATTCTAGGGGTTTTGAGGGGTGCTTTTGCGATTAAGCGTTGTTTTGGCTGATCCAAAGGCCCGAGCGAGTCTGTATTATGATTTAAAACTTGTTGGTATGATTGCACGGGGGCTCGGGTGGGCTCAGGTGTCTCCCGGACACCACACGAGGCCAAAAACCAGCTGAAAATGCAGCTGGCGCACCTGATCTGGTGTGACCGCAGGAGCGGTTGCCCAGCCGCATGTGCGGTCTCCAGCTCCGCAGGTGGGGGCCCAGTCTTCCCTGTCCAACTCCGCAGGTGCGAGCTCCAGCTCGCAGGCGCGAGATCGCAGGTGCGGTCCTCGAGCCGTAGGTGCGGAACCCCTGTAGGCCAGGCAGTGTATTTTCATTTAAACACGGTATTTCCTTCATTCCTTTCATTTTTCACCTCCATTGAATATTTGAGACCTTGGGAAGAACTCTCCACCACCTAGCTACTAAGAGGTAAGTAAATTCTACTAAAATGTTAGATTATTACACCAAAACTTAGGTGGATTAACATCTAAATAGTGGAAATCATAAGGGTTAGTGTGAAAACCTAGGGTTGATGAACTTTAGGGAATTTCACCTCTTTTCTACCATGAAATCATATAAAAATTATACATTAATGACCCTTAGGCTATGGGTGAGTGTTATCTTCGAAAATTTCCGGAATCCGAGCATGTGGGCCCGGGGGTGTATTTTGGAATTTCTTAAAGAATAGCAAATTTACTAAATAAGTAGGAGAATTTCCATACCTTGAGCATGCATTGACGTATTTATATATCATTTGACTAATTTCGCGTCCTCGGGTGTAAAGTTTGGAGTTTCGGGCGCGTTCTTGGCCGGAAAGTAGATTCTACGCGAGGTGAGTCTCCTTTCCAACCTTGTAAGAGGGAATTGTCCCCATAGGTAAATGTAAACGATTGAATTTGTCCTTATTTGTGGGGACTACGTATGCGCAAAGTGACGAGAGTCCGTGCGTAGCTATTACTCTATTGTGTCGCGTAGAATTCAGGATTTCACAAGCATGCCTTTATGTGCCTTACCTGTATCTTTACATGTGTTCCTGGTTGCTTATTATCCTTGAAATTGACATGATAATTTCGGAAGCTATGTGTAAGGTTAAGTGCTTAAATCCCTGAATTTAAGAATAATCCATGATAAATTCCTGAATTTCCTGATAATTCTGTGTATGTCTACGAGCACCCGTGTCGCATGTATAATTCGTGAGCGGGGTAGCCTTATATTTATGTCAACCGCGTCGCATGATCGATTCGCGAGCGGGTTACTAGATGTATCTATGGTTCGTGTCGCTCGACCCTCGGCAATGCACATTTAAATTTCTGCGTCGCTTCGGCCGTACGCCTCGGCATATCATATGCTATGTGCTTGATTGAGAGTCTTATTATTATTCTTACCAATTAAATTGTTTTGTGAGAAAGAAACTTGTGATTTTTTTTAAATATTGTTACTTGGACCTTGCAGGGAGATCGTTATCTTTATGTACTAATGCTCCATGTCTACTTGCTTTCCGTAAATGTTATTCCTCTCTAGATTCATTAAATCATATTATTGTTAACGACCCTAGTGAGTAACACGTCTACCCCTCGTCACTACTTCTTCGAGTTTAGACGGGATACTCACTGGGTACATATTTGTTTATATGTGCTCATGCTACACTTCTGTACTTAATTGTTCAGGTTCTGAGGCTGTTGCACCTGGTCACTATTCCGGTGCCCGTCATTGAGAGTACTATCTGGACCCGACTACACGGTGAGCTGCTTTTCCTGGCACTCCTCAGCAGCATTGTGGAGTTTCTATTATTTTTGGGCAATTTCTGTCTACCCCTTTCAGACAATTGTACATTCATTTTGATTATTTTGTATACTCCACTAGTCGCTTGTGGACTTGTGACACTAGGTCTTGGCATACGTAGTTGGTTTTCCAGTATTTTGCTATACTGTATATGTCGGCAAACGATTTTTGAGTCACTTTAAATCAATTCGCCTTATTTCCTCACTTTCATCAAAGGACTTCTTAAATTAAAACTGAACAAGTATTTGAACATCTAAATTGTTTAAATAATTTCATTAGTAACTAGTGTTGTCTTGCCCGGCTTCGGCGTTGGGCGCCATCACGACCTGAGTAAGAACTTGGGTCGTGACAGAATAGCAAGGTGCAAAGAGATAGAACAGCAACAACAGTATGCAGAACAAAGGAGCAGCAGAGCAGTAATGTGCAGAAGCAAAACACAAGCAAGGATTACTCAGTGTATTTGTGTGTGATATCAGTGCTCTCAATATCCGTGTGTGCTATCAGGGTCACTGTCTTTTGCAAAGAGAGAAGGCAGAGTATATATAGTTGAAAAGCAAGTACTAAATAAGGTAAAAATCAAGTCAAGTATTAATTGAGGAACTCGAAATCAATTAAATTAAGAAATTAAGGCAAGTACTCCCTTAAGCAAAGGGATTTGATTCAAACGGTAAGAATCAGTGATATATAAGGAAAGAAGAATCAGTACACAATAAATAAGGAAAGGATCAATGTAGTTCAGTAATTGTAAAAACTCAGAATCAGTAAAGTGATCTCCTTTAATTAAGGGAGTCGTCTCAAACGGTAAAGAAGAGGGACCAAAATAGGGGGAAAAATTCACATAGCAAGAGCAATCAAGGAAACAATTTGAACATGGGAAGCACAGAGTAAGTAATTGGGACTAGGTTCAGAAGTTTTAATTAAGGAAACAATGTCAAGAATCAGTAAACATTGTAATAGACCACACAATAAGGCAGGAAAATAATTCAGAGGTTGGAAATCAGTAAAGGGGTATCAATCACCAAAGATTAGGGATCCTAAATTAGTACCAATTCAGGAAAAACATCATATATTTAAGGAAATATTGGGAATCAGCAGGGTATCACTCATAGTCATTCAAGGATTCAAAAATGTCAAAATAAGCACTGATTTGAACGGGATAAACACACATTAGGAAAGAAGCAGTAGAATCAAAGACCAACAACATAGAAAAGTAATAATCTCAAATACTCAGGGATTACTCATGGGAAACAAACACACACACACAAATCGGAGGGACAAATCATTAGAGACATACTCAAGGTTAGAACATTGTGTTAAAACTAAAGTTTTAACATAATAGATCATGATCATAAAACGTCTAAGCATATGAGAAAATCACTTGAACTTTGAGAAATTGTTTGAAGAAAAGTTTCAGAAACCCTAAGTGAAAAACTTGTTTAAAAACGGAAAAGCTTTAGAGAAAAAGTGTAATAATACTCGTAATAAACCTGGATCTAGTGTGGATCTAAGAAAATCAGAAGGTTTAAAAATTAGGGTTTCAGAGATATCGAAGAAAGTAGAAGAACCTGCTGTGAAACTCGGGGATAGTGGTGGTTATGGCATATTCGCGTCAAAACACCCACTGGAGAGAGCTGGAAAACCAACCAAGCAGGAACCCCAGTAACCGTTAAGGCATGGTAAAGATCACTGGAGGTCTCAGAGATGGAGTAAACCGGAGAAAGGAGGCGTCATGGCGGCTGGTAGTCGAAAGGGGAGAGACTGGAGGTGGCCGGAGAGACGGTGGAGTTCATCAGAGAAGAAACATCCAGAAGGTTCTAGAGAGAGGAGGAGAGGAAGAGACGAGAAGAGAGAGAGAGAGTTGGTCTTGAGAGAATGAGAGAGGTCATGGGGGGTTGGTTAGAGTTAATTAAGGTAAGTTGGATCTGGGCCGTTGATCACATATGATCAACGGCTCAGATCAAGCGTAGAGTTGGGCCGGGTATTGAATTGGTTTGGGCTGGGTAGGAATGGGTCTGATGGGTTGGGGTAATGGATTGAAATTGAGATAGGTTAAGAGTGGCGAGATTTTAAATACTCCTTAAAAATAAGATAATTAATTAATTAAAATAACTAATAATTATAATGAAATTAAGTTTAAATAAGTAAAATCACAGTAATTAACTAATATTAAGTGTAAAAATACATAAATTTCGAATTAGAATAATATAAAATATCCAATTGGGCCATAATTGCAAAATTATTGTAATTGAAATTAAATAAGACCCAATTGGCTAATTTTTGAAATAATTGTATTTTAATGGATAAAAAATGATTATAAATAACATAGTAGGCTAAAAAAATATTTTGAAGTTATTTATGACATAATTTAGGAATTATTTAAATATGAAATAAATAAACGGGGAAATAATTTAAATAAAAATAGGGAAAAATAGGGAAAAATACTCATCATTACAAAGAGTAATTTTGAAAGCTTATATGCAAGTTTTAAAATAATTTGAGGAAAAATTGGGTATCAACAGCTGCCCCTCTTTACCCAGGAAGGATGAAAGAGTTGTCGGGTAAAGATATGATGGCCAATTTTGATCGAATGGAACCGCGTGAGAGAATTAGGCCACACCCTGGATTTTGAGCTACCTACATATCCCTGGTTTTATAGGAATCAAGCCGTATGTAGTTCAGGAATCATTGACGAAATATATCGGTGATGTTTCACAAGAACGGACGCAAGGTGCAAGATAATTCAAAATTGGAAAGTCTTACGGGGTTGTTTTGGATAACCGGAGCGATCCGCTCCTTCCTGGTTGGTTGTTACGGTCGGATTACCTGCAAGTAAATAACAAGCATATATCGTGCATAATATAAATATGATGCAAGTTCCCGTTGAACTATGAATGTAGTCTTCGAAAAATTTAGGATGATGTCCTTAGACCATGATGTCCTGGGCCATGAATTGCTCGGTGCGGGATTCGTAGGCTATGAAATGATGTTCTTTGGCCATGAGGATGGTGCCTCCGAACCATGATGCCTTTGAATAATGATATGCAGGTTGAATAAAAGAGATCCTTAGGCCATGCAATGATGTTCTCGGGCCATGAGGATGGTACCTCTGAACGATGATGCCTTTGGACAAGTTGGTGATATTTCAGCCCATGAAGAATGCAGTAGTATGGTGCTGACAAGACAGAGCTTAGTCTTGCGATTTGCGAAAACAAAGAGGGGCAGAGCTTAGCCTGAAAGAAAGCGTAAATAAATAACGTAACGAAAGGTGATTGCTTTGAAAAGGTAGATAGGAGCTTTGGGTAATGAAGTAGAATGCCGAGAGCGGTAGCGTGGAACCTCGGAAGGCGGAATGATAGCCTTATGCAATGCAGGAAATAAATGCTGGAGAGGTAGAACTTAACCTCGGAAGGCAGAATTCTAGCCTTATGCAAAGATGCGAATGCAGGGGAGGTAGAGCTTAACCTCGAAAGGCAGGATGGTAGCCTTATGCAATGCAAGAAAATGCAGGGAGACAGTGCTTAGTGTCGGAAGGCAGAATGGTAGCCTTATGTAGTGCAGGAAATAAAATGCGGGGGAGGTAGCGTGGAACCTTGGAAGGCAGAATTATAGCCTTATGCAGTGCAGGAGATAAAATGCGGGGGAGGTAGCGTGGAACCTCGGAAGGCAGAATAGTATCCTTATGCAATGCGAGAAAGTGCAGGGAGACAGTGCTTAGTCTCAACAAGCAGAATAGTAGCCTTATGCAAAGATGCGAATGCATGGGAGGTAGAGCTTAACCTCGGAAGGAAGAATAGTAGCCTTATGAAATGCGAAAAAATAAATGTAGGAGAGGTAGCGTTGAACCTCGGAAGGCAGAATGGTAGCCTTATGCAATGCTAGAAAATGCAGGGAGACAGTGCTTAGTGTCGGAAGGCAGAATAGTAGCCTTATGCAAAGATGTAAATGCAGGGGAGGTAGAGCTTAACCTCGGAAGGCAGAATAGTAGCCTTATGCAATGCTAGAAAATGCAGGGAGACAGTGCTTAGTGTCGGAAGGCAGAATAGTAGCCTTATGCAAAGATGTAAATGCAGGGGAGGTAGAGCTTAACCTCGGAAGGCAGAATAGTAGCCTTATGCAATGCGAGAAACATAAACTGATAGTAAGAGTTCTTAGGTGATGATAAATTTTGGCGATATGATTGTTGTGAATAAAGCGTTGTTTGCGATAATAGTAAGCGTCGGCATGTGCGATGAGTTTGAGAGCGTATCCTTGAGAAGTATGCGTCTTACGAGATAATAGGATGTTTTGGCCTTTCGCCGTATTTGTGCCTGCATCCAAAGAAAAATTGTGAGTTATGTAAAAGGGGAGGGTTAGTTCGTATCCCCGCTGGCTCGGCTCGGCCTATCTGCTTGATAATGATAACTTTGTTTGTACCCCAGGGGTAGCGTTGCTAAAACAAGCTGTTTTTGAGAAACAAAGATGCATGGTTTTATAAAAATATGATATAACATATAATTGAAAAATGATTTTCTTTGGATGAACCGACGACCACTACGCGGTTCAAGACATTGCAACCTCTCTTGCTACGGAAATTTGAAGGTCCTCCTCAAAATTCTGCCCCAGTTTGATGGGTGAATGCTTCTGGTTGTTGCTTGTGCGGTGCTCGGCCAAACTTGCTTCGGAATTTTGAGGTCCCTCCTCAAAATTCTGCCCCAGTTTCCATTCGTGGGGAAAATGAAATTTTTATTAAAATGTGACCGAACCCATAGGGCTGCCTACGTATCCCCTCTTAAACGGGAATCAGGTCAGCCGTAGTTCAAATACAGCATTGAGAAAATCATAAAGAGTTACACATAGTAACCCTTGACTGCGTCTGAGTTGATTGGTGTTACACCCCATATTTTTATACGTGAAAATGCACCACAAATAAATTGATGAAAGGTCAGAAACGAGGAGTTATGTTATATCCCGCATTTCGTACGTAAAAGTTTCATCTTCCATTAATTGACGTAGACTCGGGGATGAAATTATCTTGAGATTAACATATTTATGCTAATTATATCAAGCGATAAGTAAGTATCATGACGGATAAAGGGTACACAAATTAAAGAAAACGAGTTTCGTTGAAGGTTGCCGATTTGGGATAAAATACGGGTCGAGCGATAATACCCGGTATTTATGGACTAGTACCATACAAGGTACTATGCGGCCATGCTAGTAAGGTGTACGGGGTATGTTAAAAGAGAGTAGTATTTAATTAAGTTCAGACAATTTATAAATTATACGGGTAATTGATTAATTACCGGGTAACAGGACATTACCCGATTTACTAATAAGTGGATAAAAAAAATAATTAATAAACTAAACCCCCTACATGTGGCAAGAAGCCACAAAGCCTAGAAAGTGACTAAGTAGTCACAATGCTAGGTGGCTACTTAATAATAACTTAAAGTCTTAGACTTATATAAGCTCATTCAAATTCTTATCCTTAGCCAAAAATGTTTGATTATGTTTTTGTTTACCAAACGTGAGAAAAGCAGAAACATTTTCCTCTTAAGACTTGAAACCAAAATAACGTGGGGAGCTTTTGGTCTTAATTGGAAAGGTTAAAGAATTAAAAGTCTTGATTCCAAGGAAATTCGTTCAAAAAATGTGTTGAGACAGAAACATTCCAATTCAAAGACAAAGGCTTCAATTGAAGCCAATTCCGTCCAACTCCAACAAAATTCAAGCAAAGTTTCGTTCCAATTTCAGAAGCAGAAGCTTCGTTTTCTCGTTCCAACATATTTCAAAGAAGCAGAAACTTCACTTCGATCAAATAATTTAAGGGACAAGTATGTTAAGGCTATCCCTTCTTTCTTTTGGCATGATCCATGCGATACGAACGAAACGTGCAAATGCACAAATTCCGTAAATGACTCTATTCATAGAAGTATTAGAGATATCTATATTCTTGAACTTCCATGTGTCATAATATTTTATCATCTGTTCATGGGTCTCAGAAAAATATGAAAGTTGAAAAGAGTTTACTTTATGATATTACTCAAAGGCAAAATGGCCTTATGAAGCTCCGAAAGATTTTATTAACGTACTTTTCATGCATTGCATTCACGTGCATTGACCCATGACCAGATGGTGTTATATACGCGTATATATGTATGTATATATATGTATTTGGGATATGGGAAAGGTTACGGCATTATATATGTACCACCACATGATCAGCTGGTATATGATGATGATGTTGCCCACAGTGGTTAAAATATGATTCAAACGGCGTTATATACGCGTATATATATATATATATATATATATATATATATAT
>ML295215.1:64178-84648 GCA_005239495.1 Nicotiana undulata
TTATATACGCACCACCACCTGATCAGCTGGTATACGATGATGATTTTGCCCATAGTGGCCGATTTGATATGATGGGATGCCCTCAGAGGCTGATGATATTATGAAACATGTACCTATGCACGACATGACATTCATACGCATATGCATGACGCTAAATGTAATTTATGATTTACAATGTTATTCAGACTTACAGGTTGAGTCATGTACTCTATATTTCTTCCATGTCTCTTATGTATTTATTTATGTGCCTTACATACTCGGTACATTATTCGTACTGACGTCCCTTTTGCCTGGGGANGCTTGTTATGTTAGTATGATTTAGACGTGTATTGTTTGGTACGGCGGGACTCTGTCCCGACCTTTATGACATTTATGTACTCTTAGAGGCTTGTAGACATATGTTGTGTACGTGAAAGATTGTACGGCCTTATCAGCCTATGTTTTGAATTCATTAATGATTATATTGGCCTATTAGGCTCGTATGTCACGTGTATATGGTGATGTAATAAGAAAAATACGTTATGTTGGTGCTCGATTGAGTAAGATACCGGGTGCCCGTCGTGGCCCATCGGTCTGGGTCGTGACAATTGGTTTAGGCCAAACTTCTCCATCCATTTCTGCAAGTATGAGTGCTCCTCCCGTCAGCACTCGGTGAACCATGTACGGGCCTTGCCAATTGGGAGAGAATTTCCCCTTGGCTTCATCTTGATGAGGAAAGATTTTCTTTAACACCAGCTGCCCTAGTGTGAATCTTCTTGGTTTGACTTTCTTGTTGAAGGCTCTTGTCATTCTGTTCTGATATAGCTGACCATGACAAACCGTGTTCATTCTTTTTCCGTCTATGAGGGCCAATTGCTCATAGCGACTTCTTACCCATTCTGCGTCGCTGAGCTTGGCTTCTTGTATGGTTATCAGAGATGGAATCTCAACTTCAGCAGGAATGACGGCTTCTGTACCGTATACCAACATGTAAGGAGTTGCCCTAGTTGATGTGTGAACCGTGGTGCGGTATCCCAGTAGGGTGAATGATAGCTTCGCATGCCACTGCTTGTGCTTCTCTATCATCTTTCTCAGTACCTTCTTGATGTTCTTATTGGCAGCCTCAACGACTTCATTCATCTGCGGTCTCTATGCTGTGGAGTTCTTGTGTTTGATCTTGAAGGTTTCACACATGGCTTTCATCAAGTCACTGTTGATATTGGAACCATTATCGGTGATGATTGACTCTGGAACTCCAAACCGACAAACAATGCGGTCGCGGACAAAGTCGGCCATAACTTTCTTAGTAATCACTTTGTAAGATGTTGCTTCGACCCATTTGGTGAAATAGTCAATTGCAACCAGAATGAACCTATGTCCATTGGAGGTTGCAGGCTCGATTTGTCCAATAACATCCATGCCCAAGCGGCGAACGGCCAGGGTGAACTTGTTGCATTAAGCTCACTAGGAGGTACCTTTATCATATCCCCATGTATCTGACATCGGTGGCATTTGCGGACATACTGGATGCAATTTTTTTCCATGGTCATCCAGAAATAACCAGCCCGAAGTATCTTCTTTGCTAGAACAAACCCATTCATATGAGGATCGCATGTACCAGCATGTATTTCCTCCAACAACTTTGTTGCTTCCTTTTCTTCGACACATCTTAGCAAACCCAGATCGGGAGTCCTTCTATACAGGATTCCTCCGCTGTGGAAGAAATTGTTTGATAACCTTTGAAGAGTGCGCTTCTGGGTAGCGTTTGCAAGCTCTGGGTACTCTCCCTCTGCCAAGTACTCCTTGATATCATGAAACCAAGGTCATCTGTCTGCTTCTTCTTCAACATGGGCGCAGTAGGCCGGCTAATTGTGTATCCCTACCGGGATAGGATCAATGAAGTTCTTGTCTGGATGCTGGATCATAGATGACAAGGTGGCTAGTGCGTCGGCGAACTCATTTTGGATTCTGGGAACGTGCCGGAATTCACAATGTGAACCTCTTTCTAAATTCTTGCACACGATGTAGGTATGGATGTATTTTGGAATTCTTGGTCGCCCATTCTCCTTGGACTTGGTGTATCAATAAGTCTGAATCACCAATCACTAATAATTCCTGAACATTCATGTCGATGGCCAAGTTGAGCGCCAAGATGCAGGCCTCATATTCAGCCATGTTGTTGGTGAAGGGGAACCTGAGTTTGGCGGATATCGGGTAGTGCTGACCGGTTTCTAAAATTAAGACTGCTCCAATACCCACGCCTTTGAAGTTTGCAGCCCCATCAAAGAACATCCTCCATCCATCGTAGGATTCTGCAATGTCCTCTCCTACGAATGACACTTCTTCATCGGGGAAATACGTTTTCAATGGTTCGTATTCTCCGTCCACAAGATTTTCAGTAAGATGATTGGCTAATTCTTGTCCCTTGACCGCATTATGAGTTACGTAAGTGATGTCGAACTCACTTAACAGGATCTGCCATTTAGCTAGCTTGCCAGTGAGCATGGGCTTATGAAAGATGTACTTTAGCGGATCCATCCTCGATATGAGGTACGTTCTGTAGGCACAAAAATAATGCCTCAGATTTTGGGCGACCCAAGTCAAATCACAATAGGTACGCTCTAATATAGAATACCGGGCCTCATACGGAGTAAACTTCTTGCTGAGGTAGTAAATTGCTTGCTCTCTCCTCCCTGTTTTGTCATGTTGCCCGAGAACGCAACCGAAAGCTCCATCTAACACAACAAGTTAGAGTAATAGAGTTCTAACCGGCTCAGGAGGTACTAAGACTGGTGGTGTTGAGAGGTACTCTTTGATTCTGTCTAAGGCCTTTTGACAATCCTCAGTCCATTTGGTGGCAGCATCGTTTCTTAGCATTTTGAAAATCGGTTCACAAATGACAGTGGACTGGGTTGTGAACCGACTGATATAATTGAGCCTTCCAAGAAAGCTCATAACATCATTCTTGTTCCTTGGTGGCGGCCTGGATGGTTTTGACCTTTGATGGATCTAGCTCTATTCCTCGACGACTGACAATGAATCCTAGCCGCTTGCCAGCAGGAACCCTGAATGCGCACTTTGCAGGGTTAAGTTTCAGATTGTATTTCCTTAACCTGTTGAAGAACTTTCTCAAATCTTCCATGTGATCAACATCTTTCGTTGATTTGATGATGACATCGTCCACATATACCTCGATCTCCTTGTGAATCATATCATGGAATATAGTAGTCATGGCTCTCATGTAAGTGGCCCCTGCATTCTTCAGACCGAATGGCATCATATTGTAGCAATACCCTCCCCACGGCGTATTGAAGGTCGTTTTCTCAGCATCTTCTTCGTCCATCCAAATCTGATGGTAACCAGCAAAACAATCTATAAAGGACTGCAGCTCGTGCTTGGCACAGTTGTCAATTAAGATGTGTATGTTTGGTAGGGGGAATTCATCTTTCGGACTGGCCTGGTTGAGATCCCGGTAGTGGACGTAGACTCTGACCTTCCCATCTTTCTTTGGTACAGGCACAATGTTGTCTAACCATGTAGGATATTCGACCACCCGGAGAACCCCAGCGTTGATCTACTTGGTGACCTTTTCTTTGATTTTCAAACTCATGTCTGGTTTGAACTTCCTGAGCTTTTGTTTCACTGGTAGGCATGTTAGATTGGTTGGCAGCTTGTGGGCCACAATAATGTACTGAGGCCAGTCATGTCGTCATATGACCAGGCGAATATGTCCTCATATTCCCTTAAGAATTCTGTATATTCCTCCTTTTATGACGGCAACAGATGAATGTTGATGCGTGTTTCTTTGACGTTCTTTGTGTTTCCCAGGTTGACGACCTCAGTCTCGTCCAAGTTAGACTTAGGTCTATTCTCAAAGTTCTCGACCTCTTTAATAATATCCTCAGGTATATCATCCTCGTCTGATTCAGAATCCGTTTGTTGTGTTGCTTCGATGCATGTCATAGTCGTCGGTTCATCGAGATAAGTAATAGTAATGTTGTGTAAATAAAGTAATGGGGAGGAAACAGTAGCAAGTAAATATAAGATTTATAAAGAAACTGGAAATGCTTTGATAAATTATGTAATTATTTGAACATGGGAGCTCTTTCTTGCAGAAATTAAAAATGCGAAAAGGAAGGAAATTCTTTAAATAAATAATACTGTAAATAATGCTTGTTTCGTTAGCCTTGCTACTCCGAGGCTCGACGGGCTTTGGTTGTCCTGACGGATCAATTGCTACGATATGATCCCTTGCTCACGACTTGTATAGAAGGGCCTTCCTCCCCCTCCTCTTCGAGAATGACACAGCAATCCATATCCTCATCATCCAGAAATAGATCCATCATTGCCGCTAGCGCTTCCTACTCGTCTGTACCATATGTGATGTCAGCTGGCTAGAAAGTCTGCTCTATGTGGGGTATTGGCTGCTCCAATGGGTAGTAAGGGTCGTGCCATGGTGGCGACCAGTTCTTGAATTCCTTCCAAGTGTACTCGTACCCCAAACCGAAAGTGGTATCGTGCTTCTTGAGTGCTATTGGCTTTGTTATTCCTTGGAGATTCTTAACGAGCCCTTTACCTGGCTCGTACCCTTGCCAGTTTAATATGATTTCGGTCTTACTGCCCCACCACTTGTCCTTGTTAATGGCGTTAACAAGTTCAACGTTGTGGTATATTTCTCCACCCAACTTCCTCCTTTCATCGATGACCGAAAAGGTCTGGCAACCGTAGATATGGTTGCTACTGTCGCCATCAATGATTACCTCTTGGTGATTCCATTCAAAATTCATAGCTTGATGTAGGGTTGATGCAACGACCTTAGCAGCGTGGATCCAAGGTCGCCCCAACAGTAAGTTGTAGGACGCAGGCACATCTATCACTTGGAAATGTACATCGAACCAAGTTGGTCCCATTTGTAAGAATAAGGTGATTTCTCCCATGGTGGACCTCTGCAAACCATCGAAGGCTTTTACGTTGATCTCTCCTTCCTTTATCTCATGTAGACTTTTTCCCAACTTCTTGAGCGTGACCAGCGGACATATGTTGAGGCTGGAACCCCCATTAATTAGAATTCTTGTGATGAAATGATCATCACATTGCACCGTGATGTGTAGTGCTCTGTTATGCCCTAATCCTTCGGGCGGCTACTCATCTCCATGGAAGGTGATCTTGTGACTTTCTAGTACCTGGCCTACCATTTTGGCCAATTCCCCACTGGTGATATTGTCGGGCACGTATGCTTCACTTAACACCCTTACCAAAGAACTCCTGTGTGTTTCAGAGTTCTGTAATAGGGAGAGGATGGATATATGAGCTGGTGCTTTGTTCAACTGGTTGAGGATTGAGTATTCCTTGTCTTGTATCTTTCTCCACTGATCGTCTGAACCTATTTCAATGATGGGGGATGGTTGTTGGCTTGCTTGCTAGACTCGGCCAAATGTTCAGGGGTATAAACTCTGCCAATTCTCATCATACCCTGTGCAGCGATGGCTTCTTTCGACTTGCCTTTACCTTTCCTCCTTGCGTCAGCGGTATAGTCCCACAGAATGGCGTTTGAGTAAAAGGGTGTCGTTGTTGACATTGCCAATGGAATAGGCGTGGTCATTCTTATTCCTGCCAGAGTATATTTTATAGATGGTCGGACTGCAATTTCGAGTGGTCATACAAACTCGACTTCGATCGGCACTGGGGCCTTTCCTTTGGCGGGTGGTCTCGATTCAAACTCGAGTGGAATGGACATGTTTACCTCAGCTTCCTCAGAGGGCTGCATCTGGACCACGATCTGATTAAGAGTAATTGCAGGTTTCTTTGGATCACCCTCTGCAATCAGCCCAATTGATCCCTCGGGATCCCAGTCATCATCAACCTCAATCATGTGGACACCACCTTTATGGTCAGGCAGCGGATTATTGCGAACATTAGGAGCAGGGTCCTTGGCTACAATGATCTTGTTATCTTTGAGGGTCTGTATCTTGTCCTTCAAGGAATGTCATTCCTTGATGGTGTGTCCCTTCATGGCAAAGTGGTAAGCACATGTTTTGTTTGGGTTGACCCACTGAGAAGGGTTCTCAGGGGCGACAGCGGGAATGGGTGTGACGTAACTGGCGGCTCTCAGCTTGTCGTATAATTGGTCAATGGGTTCAGCTATAGCGGTATACTGTTTTGGTGGACGACGATCGAAGTTTGGGCGAGGTCTTGGGATGTTTTGGCGATTAGGTGGTGATTGGTAGTGAGAAGGTTGGGAATTATAGGCATTGTAAACGGGAGTTGGTTGGGAATATCTGGGCGAGGTAGGCTGATATGTGGGTGATGGAGCTTGGTATTGGGGTGAAAGTGCTTGGTAACTTGGAGCTGGTTGGTATGTGAATGAGGGTGCGGGATAAACTTGGTATTTAGGAGGGGATTAGGCTTGTTGTGCTACCATCACGGCTCCTACATCCTTCTTCCTGGACACACCACCAGATTGCAGAGCATTATTAGTAGCTTGTAAAGCTTCAAAGTTAGTGACCATACCAGTTTTGATGCCTTCCTCGATTCGCTCTCCTAGCTTGATGATATCAGAAAACTTGTGCCCCTCGACCATCATCAGCCGCTCATGGTACTGAGGATCCTGAGCTCGTACAAAGAATTTCTTCATGTGTTCCTCTTCCAAGTCCGGTCTGACCTTGGCGGCTTCTGACCTCCAACGAGTAGCATACTCGCGAAAGGTCTCTGTTGGTTTCTTCTTTAAGTTCTGGATGTAGAATATATCCGATGCATTCTCTGTGTTGAACCTGAATCTATCCATGAAGTCCGTAACCATGCTCACCCAATTTGTCCATTTCTTTGGATCCTGAATGATGTACCAGGATAATGCATCTCCTTTCAAACTCCTCATGAAGAGTTTCATGCGTATCCTCTCATCTTTTCCGGCGCCGACCAATTTGTCGCAGTAAGTCCTCAGATGGACTCTTAGGTCACCAGTACCATCGAACATCTCGAACTTAGGAGGTTTGTACCCCTCAGGCTGTATGCAAAGATCCTCATAGTTCAACCCCTCAATCCTTTTGACTCCTTCGACGCCCTGAACTCGGTTGGTCAATTTCTTGAGTTCCTCGGCCAAATTCCTGATAAGCCTATCCTTCTCGTTAGACTCGGGTGTATGGGGTGCGGAATGAGCTACGGTTTCCACATAGATGGGATTATGGTAAGCCTGTAAATGGTTTCTTGTCTGATCCTGGAGAGGCGGAGTGTTGTGATGACATGTGTTGCGTTGTGCTAGTGGAACTGGATCTTTGGGGTGATTGGGTTGTTTGGGGATGTTTTGTGGTAAAGTGGGGTTCGGAGCATTTGGGAAGTGAACGTTTGGGACGTTGAGGGAGAATGATAAGTGGACCAAGTTCTTGACTTGATCAAGTTCCTCTTGGAACTTTAGTAGTTTCTTCTCTAGTGGAGACATACCCTCGTGCAGAACCTTAATACCTCGACCGTCAGTGATCTCAACTTGTTCATCCCTTTTGTTTTTCTTGGTACCGCTTGAATCTGCCATCTTAGTTTTACCCTTACTTTTTCCTTTGGGAGGACTGAGAGGAGGAGTAGGAGGAGGGCCCTTTGATGTTGTGCAATAAGCTGTTGATGCCAGAGTGCACAAACTAACCTTTGGGGAGGGGAATAATAAATACAGAAAAATAGAACAAACGGTAAGGAAGTCAGTGAGGAATCATAAAACATTGCGATATTTAAACACGTAGTGAGAAATGTAAAGCGCGTCCTAAGTTGTGGAACCTATCGAGCCCGAGGTAGGCCTAGCGACAAATTAATTTGGAGAACTTAAAATACTAAATCCTTATTTTATCGATAATAAAATAGACAAATCCAACTTGACTCAAAGAATGCGAAAATATAAAACGTCACTAATGGCCAGTGGCTTTATTACATCAAAAGGAAAGTAAAGACAAATCCTATCTACTTGGTCCCAGAAGGACCTTTCCAGACTCGGCATCTCCGCTTGCCTTGATCTACATTCCCATCTCGCAGAGTCCCAGCAGCAACAAGGTCCTGGCTGGAATTCCTTCCAAGTGTACTCGTACCCCAGACCAAAAGTGGTACCGTGTCAGAGCAGTAATGCTATAGCAACGCTTACAATGAGTGGTTGCGCTATTCCAATAATATCACCCATAAATTCGGAAAGGCGTATTTACGGTAAAACGAGTCGATCAGCGGTGCAGTCGACAGTTCCGTGCCTTTCCCTCTTGAGTTGTCCGCTCAAGGGTACAAGTCTAAAACCACAATAGAAACCTTACTCTATTGTATGTTGCATGCATCATGATCAAACCTAGCCAGGCTAACGTGTTGTCTGCACAATGGCCTTTAAGATAGCCTTGTCCAAAGTCCATTGGGTTTCCCTGGAACCCAAGAGGACGCCTTCACGTTCTGTGCATTTAGTTGGACAACTTAAATGTTCATGCTAATTAGTGATGTTAAATAGTTGAGTCTGGTGGGGGTAAGGGCCTAACCTGTTTACTTTGCAGAAATGAGGCACTAGGTCCCCAGATTCGGCATGGTCACCAACATCCACCCAAAACTTCTGAATTGGTGGGAAGACTTGCACTCAAGCGACAAAACAGCAATCAGAAAACACCTGGGCAACCTACCCTCTCTCTTGGACATTCAGCCTAATAACATGGTGATAGAGGCTGCCACCTTATTCTAGGACTGTGATCGGTCGGTTTTTTGATTTGGGAACAATGAGATGACACCGCTGCTAGAGGAGGCAGGGGGTTTAGCTGGTTTGCCTTGGGAGTCTGAAAGGTTATTGATGCCTGAAAACCGATCAGGCCGGGGTTTTCTCAAGATTATGGGACTCAAGAAGAATCCGGACTTAGTCTTCTTGGAAGAATCGTACATCCCCTTTGACTACTTGTACGTGAGGTATGGTTGTAGTCAGTCTTACCACACATATCAGGAAGAGTTCGCCCTCACCTCTTTAGGACACATTCACCGCCGGGTATTCGTCTTCATATTCTGTTTTTTGGGACTGATGGTCTTCCCGACAAAGAAGGGGAGAATCCACACCAGATTTTCTATGGTTACCAAGACTTTGATGGAAGGGATCGAGGGGCAGGATTTCAGCATCGTACCTATGATTGTTGCCGACATATATCGAGCTTTGGAGAACTGTCAACGAGGAGCGAAACATTTTGAAGGTTGCAATCTGCTACTCCAGCTCTGGCTCACCGAGCATCTGCAAAGGGGTGACTACCGTCAAGACATTCACAGGAGAGTTTGGGATGATCATATTGCTTTCCATCATCCAAATCATATGAACTACATCCCCGACATGTTTGCACAACCGGAGAATGCCAATGGATGGGTCGACTTATTGGAAAATCTGACCGAGTATCAGATCCAATGGATGTTTGAGTGGTTCCCGACCGACGAATTCATCATTCGTACTAGAGACACTCCATTCCTAATAGTGACTGGTCTTAGAGGGACATACCCTTATGTCCCGATTCGAGTCATGAGGCAGGCAGGAAGGAAGCAAGTCATCCCAAGGGTCAAGAAAATGAGTTATCTCAGGACGGACTTCCAAAATGATGACAGCCCTTACAAGTGTCAAGCTCAGCAGTTGTGGCACTACAGGATCCCGTTGGAGAAGGATACTATCGAGCCCGACAGGTATCACGCTGGTTGCTCTCCTTATTATCTGGGATGGTTGGAAGATAACTGGGGAGGAAGTATTGAGCCCGGGTCCGCTCGAGGACATAGGGTCATAGATGAGAAAGCCGAGGCAAGAACTAGACTTAACCAGTTGCGCAAGAGGCTCCGTGACTGTGAGGAAGATCATCACAAAATCCACATAGCCAACAAGAAGCTGATTGAGTAATGGAAGGACATGGAAATCACTTCCACCCAGAGGCTAGCACACTTGGAGCGAGGCGTAGTTGACCTGGAGGAGAAGTTCGTTAGGAGGATCGAGACTTGTCAGAAGACCGAGGGAGCTGAAGTGGGAATTCTAGCAAACACCTACTTGCTGATGGGACTCTGCGAGATGGGAATGTTGATCAAGGCAAGCGGAGATGCCGAGTCTGGGGAAGGTCCTTCTGGGACCAAGTAGATAGGATTTGTCTTTACTTTGCATTCTTAGAGTCAAGTTGGATTTTTCAATTTTATTATCGATAAAATGAGGCATTTAGTATTTTAAGTTCTCCAAATTAATTTGTCGCTAGGCCTACCTCGGGCTCGAGAGGTTCCCCAACTTAGGACGCACTTTACATTTCGCACTACGTGTTTAAATATCGCAATGTTTTATGATTCCTCACTGACTTCCTTACCTTGTTTTATGTTTTTCTTTATTTATTATTCCCCTCCCCAAAGGTTAGTTCGTGCACTCTGCCTCAACAACTTATTGCACAAGATTAAAGGGCCCTCCTCCTACTCCTCATCCCAGTCCTCCCAAAGGAAAAATTAAGGGTAAAACTAAGATGGCAGATGCAAGCGGCACCAGAAAAGACAACATAGATTAACAGGTTGAGATCACTGATGGTCGAGGTATTCAGGTTCTGCACGAGGGTATGTCTCAACTAGAGAAGAAGCTGCTAAAGTTCCAAGAGGAACTTGATCAAGTCAAGAACTTGGCCCACTTATCATTCTCCCTCAACGTCCCAGACGTTCACTTCCCAAATGCTCTGAACCCCACTTTACCACAAAACTTCCCCAAACAACCCAATCACCCCAAAGATCAAGTTCCACCAGCACAACACAACACATGTCACCACAACACTCCGCCTCTCCAGGATCAGACAAGAGACCATTTCCAGGATTACCATAATCCCATCTATGTGGAAACCGTAGCTCATTCCGCACCCCATACACCCGAGTCTGACGAGAAGGATAGGCTTATCAGAAATTTGGCCGAGGAACTCAAGAAATTGACCAACCGAGTTCAGGGTGTCGAAGGAGTCAAAGGGATTGAGGGGTTGAACTATGAGGATCTTTTCATACAACCCGATATTGAACTGCCCGAGGGGTAAAAACCTCCTAAGTTCGAGATGTTCGATGGTACTGGTGACCCAAGAGTCCATCTAAGGACTTACTGCGACAAATTGGTCGGCGTCGGAAAAGATGAGAGGATCCGCATGAAACTCTTCATGAGGAGTTTGAAAGGAGATGCACTATCCTGGTACATCAGCCAGGATCCAAAGAAATGGACCAATTAGGTGAGCATGGCTACGGACTTCATGGATAGATTCAGGTTCAACACAGAGAATGCATCGGATATATTCTACATCCAGAACTTAAAGAAGAAACCAACAGAGACCTTTCGCGAGTATGCTACTCGTTGGAGGTCAGAAGCCGCCAAGGTCAGACCGGACTTGGAAGAGGAACAAATGAAGAAATTCTTTGTACGAGCTCAGGATCCTCAGTACCATGAGCGGCTGATGATGGTCGAGGGGCACAAGTTTTCTGATATCATCAAGCTAGGAGAGCGAATCGAGGAAGGCATCAAAAGCGGTATGGTCACTAACTTTGAAGCTTTACAAGCTACTAATAAAGCTCTGCAATCTAGTGGTGTGTCCAGGAAGAAAGATGTAGGAGCCGTGATGGTAGCACAGCAAGCCAAATCCCCTCTTAAATACCACGTCTATCCCGCACCTTCATTCACATACCAACCAGCTCCAAGTTACCTAGCACCTTCACCCCAATACCAAGCTCCATCACCCACATATCAACCTACCTCGCCCAAATATTCCCAACCAGCTCCCGTTTACAATGCCTATAATTCCCAACCTTCTCACTACCAATCACCACCTAATCGCCAAAACGTCCCAAGACCTCGCCAAAACTTCGACCGTCGTCCACCAAAATAGTATACCGCTATAGCTGAACCCATTGACCAATTATACGAAAAGCTTAGAGCCGCCGGTTATGTCACACACATTCCCGTTGTCGCCCCTAAGAACCCTTCTCAGTGGGTCAACCAAAACAAAACATATGCTTACCACTGTGGCATGAAGGGACAGACCATCAAGGAATGTCGTTCCTTGAAGGACAAGATACAGACCCTCATAGATAACAAGATCATTCTAGCTAAGGACCCTGCTCCTAATGTTCGCAATAATCCGATGCCTGACCATAAATGTGGTGTCCACATGATTGAGGTTGATGATGACTTGGATCCCGAGGGATCAATTGGGCTGATTGCAGAGGGTGATCTGAATAAGCCTGCAGTTACTCTTAATCAAATCATGGTCCAGATGCAGCCATCTGAGGAAGCTGAGGTAAAAATGTCCATTCCACTCGAGTTTGAATCGAGACCACCCGCCAAAGGAAAGGCCCCAGTGCCGATCGAAGTCGAGTTTGTATGACCACTTGAAATTGCTGTCCGGCCATCTATAACATATACTCCGGCAGGAATAAGAATGACCACACCTATTCCAGTGGCAATGTCAACAACGACACCCTTTTACTCAGACGCCATTCCGTGGGACTATACCGCTGAAGCAAAGAGGAAAGGTAAAGGCAAGTTTGAAGAAGCCATCGCTGCACAGGGTATGACGAGAACTGGCAGAGTTTATACCCCTGAACATTTGGCCGAGTCTAGCAAGCAGGCCAACAACCGTCCCCCCATCATTGAAACAGGTTCAGACGATCAGTGGAGAAAGATACAAGCCAAGGAATACTCAATTCTCGACCAGTTGAACAAAGCACCATCTCAGATATCCATCCTCTCCCTATTACAGAACTCTAAAACACACAGGAGTGCTTTTCTAAGGGTGCTGAGTGAAGCATACGTGCCCGAAAATATCACCAGTGGGGAAATGGCCAACATGGTAGGCCAGGTACTGGAAAGTCAAAAGATCACCTTCCATGAAGATGATCTTCCTCCCGAAGGATTAGAGCATAACAGAGCACTACACATCACGCTGCAATGTGAGGATCATTTCATCACAAGGATCCTAATTGATGGGGGTTCCACCCTCAACGTCTGTTCGCTGTTCGCGCTCAAGAAGTTGGGAAAAAGTCTACATGAGATAAAGGAAGGAGAGATCAACGTAAAAGCCTTCGATGGTTCGCATAGGTCCACCATGGGAGAAATCACCTTGTACTTTCAAATGGAACCAACTTGGTTCGATGTAGATTTCCAAGTGATAGATGTGCCTGCGTCCTACAACTTACTGTTGGGACGACCTTGGATCCACGCTGCTGGGGCCGTGGCATCAACCCTACATCAAGCTGTGAAGTTTGAATGGAATCACCAAGAGGTAATCATTCATGGTCACGGTAGCAACCATATCTACGGTCGCCAGACCTTTTCGGTCATCGATGGAAGGAGGAAGTTGGGTGGAGAAATCTACCACAATGTTGAACGTGTTAACGCCATTGACAAGGAAAAGTGGTGGGGCAGTAAGACCGAAAGCATATTAAACTAGCAAGGGTACGAGCCAGGTAAAGGGCTCGGTAAGAATATCCAAGGAATAACAAAGCCAATAGCACTCAAGAAGCATGGTACCACTTTTGGTCTGGGGTACGAGTACACTTGGAAGGAATTCAAGAACTGGTCGCCACCATGGCACGGCCCTTACTACCCATTGGAGCAGCCAATACCCCACATAGAGCAGACTTTCTCGCCAGCTGACATCATATATGGTACAGACGAGGACGAAGCGCTATCGGCAATGAGGGATCTATTTCTTGATGATGAGGATATGGACTGTTGTGTCATTCTCGAAGAGGAGGGGGAGGAAGGCCCTTCTATACAAGTCGTGAGGAAGGGATCATATATCAAAAAAATTTCCGTCAGGAACACCAAAGCCTGTCGAGCCTCGGGGTAGCAAGGCTAACGAAACAAGCATTATTTACAGTTTTAATTATATAAAGAATTTCCTTCCTTTTCGCATTTTTAATTTCTTCAAGAAAGAGCTCCCATGTTAAAACAATTATTTATTTTATCAAAGCATTTACAGTTTATTCATAAATCTTATATGTACTTGCTACTTTTTTCTTCCCCATTACTTTATTTACACAGCATTACTATTACTTATCTCGTTGAACCGACGATAGTGACATGCAATGAGGCAACACAACAAATGGATTCCGAGTCAGATGAGGATGATATACCTAAGAAATTTACTAAAGAGGTCGAGAACTTTTAGAATAGACCTAAGTCTAACTTGGACGAGACTGAAGTCGTCAACCTGGGAAACGCAGAGAACGTCAAAGAAACACGCATCAGCATTCATCTGTCGCCGTCAGAAAGGGAGGAATATACGAAATTCTTAAGGGAATATGAGGACATATTCGCCTGGTCATATGATGACATGACTGGCCTCAGTACATGTATTGTGGCCCACAAGCTGCCAACCAATCCAACATGCCCACTAGTGAAGCAAAATCTCAGGAAGTTCAAACCAGAAATGAGCTTGAAAATCAAAGAAGAGGTCACCAAGCAGATCAACGCCGGGGTTCTCCGGGTGGTCGAATACCCTACATGGTTAGCCAACATTGTGCCTATACCAAAGAAAGATGGGAAGGTCAGAGTCTGCGTCAACTACCGGGATCTCAACCGGGCCAGTCCGAAAGATGACTTACCCCTGCCAAACATACATATCTTAATTGACACTTGTGCCAAGAACGAGATGCAGTCCTTTGTAGATTGTTTTGCTGGTTACCATCAGATTTGGATGGAAAAAGAAGATGCTGAGAAAACGGCCTTCATTACGCCGTGGGGAGTGTATTGCTACAAGATGATGCCATTCGGTCTGAAGAATGCAGGGTCCACTTACATGAGAGCCATGACTGCTATATTCCATGATATGATTCACAAGGACATCGAGGTATATGTGGACGACATCATCATCAAATCAAAGAAAGATGCTGATCACATGAAAGATTTGAGAAAGTTCTTCAACAGGTTAAGGAAATACAATCTGAAACTTAACCCTGCAAAGTGCGCATTCGGGATTCCTGCTAGCAAGCTGCTAGGATTCATTGTCAGTCGTCGAGGAATAGAGCTAGATCCATCAAAGGTCAAAGACATCCAATAATTGCCGCCACCAAGGAACAAGAAGGATGTTATGAGCTTTTTGGGAAGGCTCAATTATATCAACCGGTTCATAGCCCAGTCCACTATCATTTGTGAACCGATTTTCAAAATGCTAAGAAAGGATGCTTCCACCAAATGGACTGAGGATTGACAAAAGGCCTTCGACAGAATCAAAGGTACCTCCCAGAGAGCTTAATGCAACATGTTCACCCTGGACGTTCGCCGCTTGGGGCATGGATGTTATTGGACAAATCCAGCCTGCAGCCTCCAATGGACACAGGTTCATTCTGGTTTCCATTGACTATTTCACCAAATGGGTCGAAGCATCATCTTACAAAGCGGTTACTAAGAAGGCCGTGGTCGACTTTGTCCTCGACCGCATTGTTTGTCGGTTTGGAGTTCCAGAGTCAATCATCACCGATAATGGTTCCAATCTCAACAGTGACTTGATGAAAGCCATGTGTGAAACCTTCAAGATCAAACACAAGAACTCCAAAGCATACAGACCGCAGATGAATGGAGCCATTGAGTCTGTCAACAAGAACATCAAGAAGATACTGAGAAAGATGATAGAGAAGCACAAGCAGTGGCATGAGAAGCTGTCATTCACCCTACTGGGATACCGCACCACAGTTCGCACATCAACTGGGGCAACTCCTTACATGCTGGTATACGGTACAGAAGCCGTCATTCCTGCTGAAGTTGAGATTCCATCTCTGAGAACCATACAAGAAGCTAAGCTCATCGACACAGAATGGGTAAGAAGTCGATATGAGCAATTGGCCCTCATAGAAAGAAAAAGAATGAACGCGGTTTGTCATGGTCAGCTATATCAGAACAGAATGACCAGAGCCTTCAACAAGAAAGTCAAACCAAGACGATTCACACCGGGGCAGCTGGTGTTAAAGAAAATCTTTCCTCATCAAGACGAAGCCAAGGGGAAATTCTCTCCCAATTAGCAAGGCCCGTACATGGTTCACCAAGTGCTGACAGGAAGAGCACTCATACTCGCAGAAATGGATGGAGAAGTTTGGCCTAAACCAATCAACTCAGATACAGTAAAGCACTACTATGTGTAACTCTTTATGCTTTTCTGAATGCTGTAAATTGAACTACGCCTGACATGATTCCCTTTTAAGAGGGGATACGTAGGCATCCCTATGGGTTTGGTCACATTTTAATAAAAATTTCATTTTTCCAACGAATGGAAACTGGGGCAGAATTTTTAGGAGGGACCTCGAAATTCCGAAGAAAGTTCAGCCGAGCACCGCACAAGCAACAACCAGAAACATTAACCCATCAAACTGGGGTAGAATTTTGAGGAGGACCTTCAAATTTCCGTAGCAAGAGAGGTTGCAATGTCTTGAACCGCGTCGTGGTCGTCGGTTAATCCAAAGAAAATTATTTTTTAATTATATTTTATATCATATTTTTATAAAACCATGCATATTTATTTCTCAAAAACATCTTGTTTCAGCAACGCTACCCCTGTGGTACAAACAAAGTTATCATCATTAAGCAGACAGGCCAAGCCAAGCCAGCGGGGATGCGAACTAACCCTCCCCTTATAGAACTCACGATTTTTCTTTGGATGCAGGCATAGAGGCGGAGAAAGCCCAAAACTTGTTATCTCCCCGCAAGATGTATGTTCCCAAAGACATGTTTTCAAACTCGTAGTAATGCCGACGTTATCATCATTGCAAACGACACTTCATTCGCAACAATCGTATCACCGCACTTTATCATCAGCTAAGAACTCTTACTGTCGTTTTATTTTCTGCATTGCATAAGGCTACCATTCTGCTTTTCGAGGTTCCACGCTACCTCCCCCGCATTTTATTTTCTGCATTGCATAAGGCTACTATTCTTCCTTCCGAGGTTCCACGCTACGTCCCCCGCATTTTTATTTCTTGCACTGCATAAAAGGCTATCATTTTGCCTTCCGAGACTAAGCACTATCTCCCTAAATTTTCTCGTATTGCATAAGGCTACTATTCTGCCTTCCGAGGTTAAGCGCTACCTCCCTTGCATTTTATTTCCTGCACTGCATAAGGCTACCATTCTGCCTTCCGAGGTTAAGCGCTACCTCCCTTGCATTTTATTTCCTGCACTGCATAAGGCTACCATTCTGCCTTTCGAGGTTCCACGCTACCTCTCCTGCATTTATTCTTGCATTGCCTAAGGCTACTATTCTGCCTTCCGAGGTTAAGCTCTACCTCCCCTGCATTCGCATCTTTGCATGAGGCTACTATTCTGCCTTCCGAGACTAAGCACTGTCTCTCTGCATATTCTCGCATTGCATAAGGCTACCATTCTGCCTTCCGAGGTTAAGCGCTACCTCCCCAGCATTTATCTCCTGCATTTCATAAGGCTATCATTCTGCCTTCCGAGGTTCCACGCTACCTCTCTCCGCATTTTATTTAATTACGCAAAGCTCTTATCTACCTTTTTAATGCAATCAGCTTTCGTTACGTTATTTATTTACGCTTTCTTTCGGGCTAAGCTCTGCCCCTCTTTCTTTTCGCAAATCGCAAGACTAAGCTCTGTTATGTCAGCATCATACTACTGCATTCTTCATGGGCTGAAATATCGCCAACTTGTCCAAAGGAGTCATCGTTTAGAGGCACCATCTTCATGGCCCGAGAACATCATTTCATGGGCTAAGGATCTCTTTTATTCAACCTGCATATCATTATTCAAAGGCATCATGGTTCGGAGGCACCATCCTCAAGGCCCGAGAACATCATTTCATAGCCTGCGAATCCCGCACCCAGCGATTCATGTCCCAGGACATTATGGTCTAAGGACATAATCCAAAATTGTCCGAAGACAGCATTCATAGTCCAACGGGAACTTGCATAATATTTATATTATGCACGATATATGCTTGTTATTTACTTGCAGGTAATCCGACCGGAAAAGCCAACCAAGCAAGAGCGAACCGCTCCAGTTATCTAAAATTACCCGGTAAGACTTTCCTGTTTTACCTTACCTCGCACCTTGCGTCCGTTCTTGTACAATGTCACCGTTATATTTCGCCGATGATTCCTGAACTACATACGGCCTGATTCCTGTAAAATCAGGGATATGTAGGCAGCTCAGAAGCTAGGGTGCGACCTAATTCTCTCACGTGGTTCCATTCGGTCAAAATTGGGCATCATATCTTTACCCGACAACTCTTTCATCCTTCCCGGGTAAAGAGGGGCAGCTGTTGATACCCAATTTTTCCTCAAATTGTTTTCAAACTTGCAGATAAGCTTAAAATCACTCTTTGTAATAATGAATATTTCCCCTATTTTTTCCATATTTTATTAAATTATTTTCATGTTTGTCTAATATTTTATATTTAAATAATTGATCTTAAATTATGTTATAGATAATTTTAAAATATTTCCAGCTCGATATGTCATTTTTAATTTTTTTTTATCCGTTAGGATTTAATTATTTCATAAATTAGCCAATCGGGCATTATTTAGCTATAATTACAATGATTTTGCAGTTATAGCCCAATTACACACTTTATGTTATTTTAATTCGATAATTAGTCATTTTTATATTTAATATTATTTAATTACCTTAATTTCATTTATTTAGACTTAATTTCATTTTTTATATAATTATTGGCTGTTTATTTAATTATGTATCTAGTTTTTGGGGTATTTAACTTCTAGCCATCTTTTATTTAAAAACTATCCTTAATTAAATACCCAGCCCAAAACCTATCAGATACCCGACCCAATCCCAAGCCAATCTGAACCGTTGATTAGATGTGATCAACGACCCAGATCCAACATACCTTAATTAACTCTAACCAACCCCCCATGACCCCTCTCATTCTCTCAAGACCAACTCTCTCTCTTCTCGTCTCTTCCTCTCCTCCTCTCTCTAGAACCTTCTGGGTTCTTCTTCTCCGATGGTCTCCACCGTCTCTCCGGCCACCTCCAATCTCACCCCTTTTGACCACCAGCCGCTATGACGCCTCCTTTCTCCGGTTTACTCCATCTCTGAGACCTCCAGTGGTCTTTACCATGCCTGAACGGTTACTGGGGTTCCTGCTTGGTTGGTTTTCCGGCTCTCTCCGATGGGGTTTTGATGCGAATATGCCATAACCACCACTATCCCCGAGTTTCACAGCAGGTTCTTCTACTTTCTCCGATATATTTGAAACCCTAATTTTTAAACCTTCCGATTTTCTTAGATCTACACTGGATTCGGGTTTATTACAAATATTATTACACTTTTTCTCAGAAGCTTTTTCGTTTTTAAACAAATTTTTCACTTAGGGTTTCTGAAACTTTTCTTCAAACAATTTCTCAAAGTTCAAGTGATTTTCTCATATGCTTAGACATTTTATCACGTTTAATCATGATTTATTATGTTAAAACTTTAGTTTTAACACTATGTTCTAACCCTGAGTATGTCTCTACTGATTTGTCCCTCCAATTTGTGTGTGTGTCTGTTTCTCATGAGTAATCCCTGATTATTTGAGATTATTACTTTGCTATGCTGTTGGTATTTGATTCTACTGCTTCTTGCCTAATGTGTGTTCATCCCGTTCAAATCAGTGCTTATTTTGATATTTTTGAATCCTTGAATGACTACTTGACTTGATTTTTACCTTATTTACTACTTGCTTTTCAACTATATATACTCTGCCTTCTCTCTTTGCAAAAGACACTGACACTGACCCTAATAGCACACACGGATATTGAGAGCACTGATATCACACACAAATACACTGAGTAATCCTTGCTGCTCTTTTGCTTCTGCACATTACTGCTCTGTTGCTCCTTTGTTCTGCATACTGCTGTTGTTGTTCTATCTCTTTGCACCTTGTTATTCTATATCAATCGACTGGTATGTCTCTAAGTTAATTTTATAGTGTCTCTACAGAATATGCTTCATTTCTTGTTTATATACCTATTGTTCCTTTGGTGTTTTATATTGTGGTTCTACTACCTACCATGTAATTAGCATGATTCTATAATGTCCTTTCTCTTTTGTTAGTCTAATAAGTACTCTGCTTTCCTCATGTGATTCTCTATAATTGTTTGAGTCTGGTGTAATTAGCATGTCCCTGCTATTCCTCTTTTCCTATCAGTCTAATATGTCTCTTGTTCCTCCTATGTGACTCTATGTGAGACTTATGTCACTAGTATGCCTATTTGTCTATGGGTTAATGTTTCTTATATCAACATGACTACTGTTACATGCTCTCATCCTCTATTAAGCCTCTCATGCTGCAACCTGTATCCCTCCATCTGATTTCTAAATGCTATATAATTCTGATCCTGTTAATCTATGGTTGCTTTGCGACAACTATGTGGTAACTATGTGAATCTGTAACTTTATTCTATTGCTAACATGTGAATTACTTGTCCCAAAATCCCTTTCCCCTGTTGCGTTTGTCTCTTGAACCCTGCACCTTTGCTGAGTTGTGATTGGCCTGTTTCTTTCCCTTTTGCA
>ML295217.1:6793-32557 GCA_005239495.1 Nicotiana undulata
CCCAATATTAGCGCACCTAAATAAGGAATTTTAATACTACAATGATTCCTTATTTAATGAAATATCTGAAAGAATATTTACTTCCTTAATTTTAGCGCCTAAATAGGAAGATTATATCTACTAAGATTCTGTATTTAATGCATTGTATCTGTTTTGTAAAAAAACTATTAACAGGGCGGGTAATTTTTAAATCATGAACATATTTAGTAATATAGTTTCCTATATGGTATAGGAACGAAAATATCCTATTCAATTCCATCAGGATTTAATTGTTCCATGAATTAGCCAATATTGGCATTATTTAGCTAATTATAGCAATTTTGCAATAATAGCACAAATGTACATTTATACTATTTTAAAATCAATAATTGATAATTTTATATTTTTATATTAGTTAATCACCTTAGTTTCATTTATTTAGTCTTAATTTCATTTTTACACAAGTATTAGCTATTTTTTTAATTAATTATCTTATTTTAAGGGTATTTAACGTTTAGCCCATTTTATTTAAATTTTAGCCAATTTCTAAACCCAACACAACCTGACCCAAAACCCATATTTAACCCAACCCAAAACCCATATTTAACCCGGCCCAACCCCATACCTGATCTGAACCGTTGATCAAATGAGATCAACGGTCCAGATTAACGTTACCATAATTAACTCCCAACTACCCCCCTTCCGACCCCTCATTCTCTCATGACCCCTCATCTCTCTACTGACCTCTCTTTCTCTCTAGCTCCTTTTGGAGACTTCCGTCTCTTCAAGTTCCGATGAACTCCTTCATCTTCTCCGGCTACCCCTTTGCCGGAGACCTTGAAGCCCTCGTCCTCTTGCCTCTCATGGCTCTCCTACTCCGGCGATGTCGTCCTTAAGGCCCTCAAAAGGGCGAGAACCCGTTGTTTACACCCCTGGTGTCCCTGTTCACTTCAAGCCTCCAAAGCTTGATTCTGAGGAAGGCTATGACCTCTGAGGCTCAAGCCATTGCTGTTTGAGGTTCCTTTTCATCCTCTTAGAGGTTTTCTGTAAAACTCTAACATGTGAAAATTCCTGTTCTTTTAGATCTACACTAGATCGGTTTATTACTAGTATTATTACATTTTTCTCAAAGGTTTTCCATTTTTAAACAAGTTTTTCACTTAGGGTTTCTGAAACTTCTTCTTCAAACAATTTCTCAAAGTTCAAGTGATTTTCTCACATTGCTTAAACGTTTTATCACCTTTAATCACGATTTACTATGTTAAAACTTAGTTTTAACACTGTGCTCTAAGTCCTTAGTATGTCTTTTCTTTCGATTTGTATGAGTGTCTGTTTCCCATGAATAATTCCTATTTCTTTGTGATTATCGTTTCACTTTGCTATTGGGTCTTTGATTTTGTTGCTTCTTATGCTTGAATCAGTACTGTCTTGAATCCTTGAATGATTGTGAGTAGTACTATATTGATTTCCATATGCTGATTCTGAATATCTCTTTAGATACATGAGACCTTCCCTTAATTAGTATCAATTTCGAATCCCTGATTTTTGTGTGGATACTCTTACTAATTTCCGACTACTTTCCTTGTTTTTATAACTTTAAATTATTCTATTACCTTATTATGTGTTTGACTGCACTATTAATTGATTGTTACCGTTATTTCCTCAATTAGACCCTAAGTACCTAACCCTAATTACTTATGCTGTACTTGCAACATTTGAATTATTTCCTTATACCCCCGCTATGTGAATTGTTTCCTTATTTGACACCTCTTCCTTACCCTTGAAATGACTCACTTAATTAAGGGAAGACTTGGATTGACTCTTGTTTTACTGATTCTGAGTTCTTACCAATTACTGAACGAATTGATTATTTCCTTATTAATCCTGAACTGGTCCTCTTGGCCTTATTTGACTCTTTACCGTTTGAATTAAATCCCTTGACTTAAGAAGTTACTTGGTTTAATTTCTTGACTAATTGATTCCAAGTTCCTTAAACTGTGATTCCTACCTTATTCTACTACTTGTTTTTCAACTATAAATACTAGAGCCTTTCAATAACATAGACACGAGCAAGAAACTGTTCAAAACTCTCTTACACACACAGACATAGACACAAAAACTGATTTTGTGCACTCTCTTTCACAACCAAGAACTCTCCTGTGCATCTCTTGTCTTTGCTTGCATTACTGCTTTCTTCATCATACTGGTATGTCTTGATTTAATCTTCAGTTATCCAAACCAATATGTTTCTATTCATAGTTCAGTTCTTGGCATTTCTTATATGTTTCTACTTATGGTTCTGCTGTTTACCTTGCAATTAGCATATCTATTTTGTCCATGTGATCTCCCTTTCCCCTTTAGTTCAACATGTCTATTGCTTTTCTTACATGTTTGTGTGTTGAGTTACCTGCTTCATGGGCTGTGTATCTGTCCCCCAAACCTCTCACCCCTGTTTGTGTTTGCTGGACCACTCTGGGTCCCTTATGTGATGCTGACTTTGTAATGTTGCTTTGCAAACTGTTTTCAACAACTGAACCTTTGTTCTGAAAGGCTGATCTTTATTAAAAAAAATCCTTTCAAACTGTTTTTCAAACACTGTTTTACTTGAACTTTCCTATATCATGAGCACACCTCACTACTCCTAGTTTCTAAGTTCAACCCCCTTCGTGTGAGCACTGCCTTGGGGACCATTTGAGTGCCCATTGAACTCTGACACACAAGGCTGGCATTCCTACATTGCATTTACTCATTCCTAGCTAGGGTACCTGAGTGTGAGCACTGCCTGGGATCCTCTGAAGTCCTTAGGAACTCTGACACACCTTGGTTGGGAAAGATCATGGCATATGGCATTAAGGATCTGGAGATTTTGGGCCTATTGGTAGGCTCTCTATAGTGTAACTTCTTAATTTTCTTATTTACTTATGTAATTCGTGCAATGCTGGTCTGTAATAATTAATTGTAAAAACAATTCTGGGGATGGATAGTGAAATGGGTGGGAGATATGCATGTTATACGGGTAGAAACCATGCTTGTAGGTTTATATTTTTACATATGTATGCGCAATAGTCACCATGCTTAGGAATACATGTCATTCATGCATTAAATACCATGATACTCAGGTCCATTTTTTCCCAGCATCTCATCATGCTTATATCCACTTAGAAATCATGTTCATAGTTGAGTAACAACAAAAACGGCTGTTATAATGTTACTGCTTCAGCATTCTCATAACTGCATCACCTAGAAATCCTGTTTTAGGCTAAATAATAACGCTAACCATTATCAAATCTTGCATTTAGGAATCATGTCCCTTAGGCGACTATTTTCAGCATGTTACTTGTGCCAAAATCCTGTGTTAAATCAACATACTGCTATGAACACCTAGAAAAATCATGTGTTAAGTTCAGCAACTTAACAAAGAGTTATATCTCTGCACGTTTTGTTTTAAGTCAAATGTGTTAACAAATGAATCTCGCTAAAATAAATTCTGATGTTGAAAATGCATAGGCATTTAAAACATCATGTATAGGGTTTTTGCATCATGTTGCGCCTTGCTTGCATTTAGATATCATGCCTTTAGGATCACATCTTTAGTCATTTTAACACTCTTTCCCTGATTAAGATTAAAACAGACTCACCCCTCCTTAACAACTATTTTTCTTAAAAAACTGGACACTTAGAACAACATAACTGAAGCAGTTGTGACACGCCTAGGCAAGCCTTAGGTATTAAACTTGCAAAAACTGGGTACCTACTCTTTTCTGTGAACTGTTTGGCTAATAATAGGTATAAACCAATAGTCTGAAACTGGTAAAAAAAATTCTTTTTCTAAAATTCAGTAATAAGACTGTCTGGCCATTACATTCTCGCCTAGAGATCTTGCATTAGATTTTGAAGTTAAAAGACCTTATTTGTGTTTGAGTCATGCTAATTATGTGCACAATTTGTGGAGGAATATCTGAGCCTCATATTTGCTTCTATGTGTCTTTCCCATATTTGCAGTCCTAATTGTTCTTGTTTATCGTTTAGAATTTTGTCCATTAAACCTAGGGGTTCAACCAAGTACTTCCCTTTTAGGATAGTAGTCTTAATCTCCTCCAGGACTGATAGGATGGGACGGGTAATAGCACGCAATAGAATTCGTGACCAACACGCGTTTCAATAACCTTTCTGGGGTGGAAAAGGGTAGAATATGGATATAATGACCGGTGCGCTAATACCACGTGTATCCCCTCTTTGAGGAGTGACATACCGGGTATTGCATTGATGTGATCCATATTGTTTCAAACCTAGGGTGTCTTTCCCTCAAATGGCTTACTAGTTCTTTCAAAAGTTAATAACTCCGATGCTTATTTGAAATCCCCTCTTATTTGAGCTGTTACTTGCTTATTGTACAAATTCATGAAAACCATTTGACCGGGAACCACAGTTGTGGATCCTGAGGGGTGCCTAATACCTTCTCCTTGGGATAACTTCAAGCCCTTACCCAATCTCTGGTAATGCAAACTAGTCTCATGAGTTAATCACTCTAGGTGCCCTAACGCACCTTTAAAATCGTTAGGTGACGACTCTTCTTTTAACCCTCATCCTTTAAAAGGAGTTGTCAGAATGTCGTAAACCCGATCTCCGCTTAAGGGAAAAAGGGGGGTGCGACAGTCACCAAACACCGAAGATAGCTGGTTTACCTTACGGAGGCGGAGAGGACTCGGGCATCGTCCGGAAGGGAGATAACAATGGATCGCTTTCCGATCGAGATTAGTACTTGGTGCAGGGAATCGATCGACCAATTTCGGACTCGAGGAAGGCCCACTTGCTTCAGAGGGTGATCTCTTCCTCGGTATCTCTAAATCTCCAAATCCGGTGGCATCTCTGTGGTCGCCGAATCCACACCGTCAAAATAATCACGGAAGAGGTCGTTCACTCTATGGCCCCCTCATGTTGTATTCTTTGCACCTTGGACCTCGTTAAACATCAACTCTGTGAATGAGGGTGACTCGACAATTTATATCGGGCCAAGTGCTTCCTGCGGGGCTCTGCCCGCATCCTGGGAAGCTTAAGTTCTTTCCTTCTCCTCGGCCTCCCCGACTTAATGAAGATCAACCTCGCCTCCCTCTAGTTCGGAGGCCCCTTGCCCTTCAAGATGTGACGACTCGCTGGCCACCAGAATGAAGGCTTCTCCTTCCCCCTCGGACTCACCCCTCAATCGAAAGAGTGAGTTTGGAGACAGTACTCGAGCACAAATGCTTTCCTTGGGTTTATGCGCCAATCTTTTCCTTGGCTTCTTCTTCTCGGAGCTTAGAGAACTCAGAGCCCTTTTTCATTGCTTCTATTTATCCTGCCTCGGATAAGATGGTTTGGTGAGGATATCGTCATCACTGGATGGAGGCTTCACTGCGACATCTTTGAAAAGACCAGCAAATAAAAAATAAATGAGTCAGGGCGCGTCAGCATGGAGGTAACATAAGTGTTTTCCACTCAAGAAAGGAATCTCACCGTGAGAACGAGCCTCTTACAGACCCTTTAAAAGCTCGCACCATGCGTGTTCAGATTACGGTCTATACGACACAATGCCCTCGACCTACTCTTGAGTCGAGGACATGCTTCCGACATCCGAGTAACAACTGCACCACCACAAAACATCGATGAGAAGGGAGGAAAAGTGTTGAATCAAGTCACTGCATGGTTTTGAAGATTGACAAATTTCAACCCAGTTGAACCAGGTCCATCAAGGCAAACATAGTCAAACAGACCCATTGGCACAAGAAGTGTACATGCACAGGAGAAAAATATTATCTGGGAACTAAGAGGTTATCTCCTAAGCGAAAAGGTTGCAAATTGATAAGGAGATGGACTTCGACTTCAGGTAGGACAGAATAAGATCAAGGAAGTTGAGATATACACAAACTCTTCCACCAAGGAAGAGTTGCATTAGAACTGAACAACAACATCTCAACTACTGACTCTATAAAATATTGAAGCATTCATGCTGAAGAATTGACGCACAAACACAGAAGTGAAACAAGAACTGAAAGAAAAATTTCCAAAGCAATTTTGCAAGCAGAATCTTTGTGCGACACAAAAGCTACTTGAACCAGCTAGACGAACCAGTTCCATCTGTTATATTTCGAGTCTAGTGGTTGTAGTAGGCGATTAAATATTATATCTTTCAGCTTTATGTAGAAGCAATTGTAATAGGTACACACTATTCAAGTTAGAGTTAACTTGAAGTTTGTCGCAATTAGCTAGATGCTAGTTTGCCACAAAGGGATTAGAGTTCGTCCTTAGGTTTACAAAAGAGTTTATTTTGTAAATGCTGTTTGGCTCAGAGTTGTAGTGACGAGTTTGTGAAAATCCTATTGGGTAGTAGGTCGTGGTTTTTTCAGCTTTTGAGCCAAGTATTTTCCACGTAAAATTGTTGTGTTCTTTAAATTCTGCAATTACTTTTCCGCAAACTGTAGAAGTAGGAACACCAAGAAGAACCAGGTTCTACTATAAAGACTGCACTCGAAAATTGGACACCACACAAATAACCCCCCCTCTTGTGTGGTATTGACGTATAAAACATCAATTGGTATCAGAGCAGGTTATCCTTGAAAAGGCTAACACCTTGGAAAAAATCAAAATGAGTGCACCACCTGGAAACTGGGAGGGTCAATCAACTGCAAGACCACCACTATTTAATTGCCAGTATTACTCCTGGTGGAAGAATATGATGAAGGATCACTTGATTGGAGAAGACTATGAACTCTACGACATAGTCACTGATGGTCCTCTAGCCACCATGAAGAAGACTTCTGAAGGAGTAGATGTACCAAAAACTAGATCTGATTGTACTGCTGAGGATCTAAAGAAATGGGAAAAAAATGCTAAGGCCAAAAAGTGGCTAGTTTGTGGATTAGGTCCAGACGAGTATAGTAGAATTCAAAGTTGCACCACTGCCAAAGAAATTTGGGATATCTTGCAGTAGCCCATGAAGGAACACCTAAAGTGAAAAGATCAAGAGGTACTCTACTATACTCTCAGTATGAAAACTTCACATTGAAAGAATGAGAGACAATCCAAGATATGTACACGAGGTTCACAACTCTGACAAATGAACTCAAGTCTCTTGGTACAGTCATTTTTGAAGAGGACAGGGTGGAGAAGATCCCGACAAGGGTCTTACCAATTTCCTGGGAAAGTAAAATCGCTGCTATCCAGGAATACAAAAATATGGCAACCCTCAGATTGGACGAGCTAATTGAAAACCTTACTGCCTATGAACTCAGAAGGCAAACAATGAAAATGGATGCTCCAAAGAAGGAAAGGAGTCTAGCACTGAGAATCACTGAGGGAGCATATCTGGAGGAAGATGAGATGGCCATGATCACTAAGGAATTCAGAAACTTCCTCATAAGGAAAAAGGGCATCTCAAGAGGTGGAAACTACAACAAAGCTAAAGCTCTAGAAAGGCCAACAAATGAGGGATGCTACAAGTGTGGAAAAACTGACCACCATATCAAGAATTGTCCTCAATGGGAAGTGGAATGGAAAAAGGAGAGTTTGAAAGAAGGAACATGAAGAAGGAACTGGTCCAACCCAAGAAAACCATAACAAAAGCTATGGTTGCTGCTTGGGGGGAAAGCTCAGATGAAGAATCAAAAGATGGTGAGAATGAAGAATAGGCGCTCATGGCAATTGGCGAATCTGATGAGGAATCATATGAAGAACCAGAGGTAAGTATATCCCATCTCAAAAATAAAATAAAGTTCCTATCTAAAGAAAAACTCTCTGAGTTGCTGCTTGATTTCATGGATGATTCCGAAGAAACTACCAAAGAGAAATAACAACTCTCTAAAGAGTGTGCAATGCTAAAAGAAAAATGCATGAACCTTGAAATCAGAGTAAGTGAATCTGAAAAGAAAAACACTGTCTTGTTGAACCAAGTTCATCCACTTGAAACTAACATCCTAGAACTAAAATCTGAAAATTTAAAATTAAAGCTAGGATCTAGTAAAAGAGTGTTGATCATTCTCATATCATGTTAGAAGGAAATGAGGGAAAACAAAAAGATAAGATGTATACCAAGGATGAAAAGATAGGGAAACTTAAAGAAGAACTTGGTAAAGTCAAACATGAATTAGATCGAACCTATAAATGGAATAAATCCTCTGATGCATTGACATGGCTTCAAGAAAATCATAGTAGCAACCAGAGAAGACTTGGCTTTGGGAGTCAACTGCCCAAGCGGGATCCCAAAAGCAAGTATCTTACTCTCCATGAGAATAAAATTTTCACCCACTGTGGTAAGACTGGTCATTACAAAATTGAGTGTATTGCAAAAGAGCAGGCCAATCGAAAAAATGAGAGTTTTGTTAAAAAGAAAAACTGGTTACCAAATTGGGCCAGAAAAGGCTTAATTCATCCCTTCTCTCATAGAAAAGGACCCAAAATACTTTGGGTTCTTAAGACTAACCCCTGATTTATTTTTGTAGGTTCAAGTGAGAGGAAGCAGCCAAATTTGGTACTTGGATAGTGGCTGCTTAAAACATATGACAGGGAACAAGGAACAATTCCTTTCACTTGAAAACCTCAAAGGAGGAAATGTCTCCTTTGGAAATGCGAAGAAAGGTGAAATTATTGGGGTTGGTAAGGTAGGTAAGGATGACACACGTTCCATTCAACATGTGTGCTTGATAGATGACTTGAAATATAGCCTGATCAGTGTGTCACAATTGTGTGACAGAGGTAACTTGGTTGCTTTCACTTCCACAAAATATTTTGTAATTAACCTACTTACTGACAAGATTGTTTTGCAGGGAAAAAGAATGAATAACATATATGTCATAGACTTGTCCACACTGTCTGAAACTGAACTCACTTGCTTAAGTGTGTTGGACAGTGATCCCCTCCTGTGGCACAAAAGACTTGGTCACGCGAGTCTAAATCAGCTATACAAATTAGTTTCTAAGGACTTAGTGGTAGGGCTTCCTAACATTAAGTTCAAGGAAGACAAAGTTTGTGAGGCATGTGCAAGGGGGAAGCAGGTAAGATCCTCATTCAAAAGCAAGAAAATGGTCAGTACCACCAGGACGTTGGAACTGGTTCATATGGACTTATGTGGTCCTATGAGAACTCTGAGCAGAGGTGGTAAGAAATATGTAATGGTGCTAGTTGATGATTACTCAAGGTTCACTTGGACCTTATTTCTGACATCTAAAGATGAAGCATTTGATATGTTCACTTCATTTGTTAGAAAAACTCAAAAACAGTTAGGAAATCAACTAGCATCAATAAGATCTGATCATGGTAGTGAATTTGAGAATGCAAAATTTGCTGAATTCTGTGATGAAAAAAGGTATAAATCACAACTTTGCTTCCTCTAGAACCCCACAACAAAATGGGGTTGTTGAAAGAAAGAACAGAACTCTTGAAGATATGGCTAGAACCATGATTCTTTCTAGCAAACTACCCCACAGCTTCTGGGTAGAAGCAATAAACACTGCATGCTACATAATAAATAGATGCATGACCAGGCCACTGGTAGAGAAAACTCCTTATGAATTACTTAAAGGGAGAAAGCCCAACATATCCCACCTTAGGGCTTTCGGATGCAAGTGCTTTGTGCACAATAATGGCAAAGATTCCCTAGGTAAATTTGATCCCAGAAGTGATGAGGGAGTATTCTTGGGATATTCATCACATAGCAAAGCTTATAAAGTATATAATAAAAGAACTATGTGTGTAGAAGAGAGTGTGCGTGTTGTCTTTGATGAAACTAACACTCTTTCTGAGAGACAGGAACCAGAAGATGAGGAGCTTAGACTGGTCAGAAGCAGTGAACAAATTGAAGCATATACGGAAGATGGAGCAGGTGATGGACCAGGTCCAACTACCCCGAGCAACATGACAGGGGGAATTCAACAGCAAATTACTATGGACCTTGGCCCTGATCATGTTCCACAACAACAAGACACCATGGGATCATCTGGGAGTGAACAATTGGTGCTCAAACCACACAGATATCAGAGTTCTCACCCTCTTGAGAACATCATCACAGATTTGACATCCGGAATCAAAACAAGATCCTCTTTGAAAAATCTGTGTGCGTTTGATGCCTTTCTATCCTTGATCGAACCAAAGAACATTGGTNCATGGGATCATCTGGGAGTGAACAATTGGTGCTCAAACCACACAGATATCAGAGTTCTCACCCTCTTGAGAACATCATCACAGATTTGACATCCGGAATCAAAACAAGATCCTCTTTGAAAAATTGTGTGCGTTTGATGCCTTTCTATCCTTGATCGAACCAAAGAACATTGGTGAAATATTACATGACGCTGACTGGGTAATTGCCATGCAAGAAGAGCTAAATCAATTTGAAAGAATTCAAGTATGGCAATTGGTACCCAGACCACTAGACAAATCAGTAATTGGCACAAAGTGAGTCTTCAGGAACAAACTCGATGAGGATGGAACTGTTACAAGAAACAAGGCCAGACTGGTTGTCCAAGGATATAGTCAAGAAGAGGAAATTGACTATGATGAGACCTTTTCTCCTGTGGCAAGACTGGAGGCAATCAGACTTCTTATAGCATTTGCTGCACACATGGAATTCACTCTCCAACAGATGGATGTAAATAGTGCTTTCCTCAATGGCTACCTAAAGGAAGAAGTATTTGTCAAACAACCTCCAGGTTTTGAAAGCAATGAGTCACCTGACCATGTATAAAAAATTGACAAGGCTTTGTATGGACTCAAACAAGCACCAAGAGCATGGAGTGGCTATCAAAATTCCTGCTAGAACATGGATACAAACAACGTAAAATTAACAGTACCTTGTTCTTAAAGATAAAAGGTAAGGTTCTCCTAGTTGTACAAATATATGTGGATGATATCATATTTGGGGAAACCTCTGAAAAATTGAGTAAGAAATTTGCTAAACTTATGGGGAGTGAGTTTGAGATGAGTATGATGGGTGAGCTAAACTTCTTTTTAGGCTTGAAAATCAAGCAAAACTCAAATGGAACAATGATCCATCAACAAAAATATGTGAAGGAATTGCTCAAAAGATTTAAAATGGAAGACTCAAAAGAAATTGACACCCCCATAGCCACAACTACAAAATTAGATGTGGATGAATCTGGTTCATCCGTTGATCAGTAGCTATATAGAGAGATGATTGGGTCTTTATTATATCTCAATGCCAGCAGACCTGATATTGTGTTCAATGTAGGACTGTGTGCCAGATTTCAGGAAAATCCAAAGGAGTCCCATCTAACTGCAGTGAAGAGAATTTTGAGATATCTGAAGGGCACTACTGATTTATGTCGTTGGTATCCTAAAGGTAGTAATTTCGACCTTGTAGGATATGCTGATGCAGATTATGAAGGTTTCCTGGTTGACAGAAAAAGTACCTCAGGCATGGCTCATTTTTTGGGCTCTTTCCTTGTGTCTTGGGCCACCAAGAAACAAAATTCAGTAGCCTTGTCTACTGCTGAGGCTGAATATGTGGCTGCAGCCTCATGCTGTGCTCAGTTGCTATGGATCAAGCAATAACTCATGGATTTTGGTATAGAGGTTGGATGCATTCCTATTTTCTGTGACAACAGTAGTGCAATTAGCATGACAAAGAACCCGGTTCATCATAAGAGAACCAAACACATAGATGCCAGACACCATTTCCTAAGAGATAACTATGAAAAAGGAATGATCTCAATTGAATTTTGTGCTACTGACAAACAAATTGCAGATATCTTTACTAAGGCAATAAGTAAGGAGCATTTTGAGAGAAACAAGCTTGAATTAGGGATGACTAAGATCACCTAATTGAAAAACAAAAATGAAAAAAATGTTTTTTTTTTGGCTAGAAACACTAAAATAGGTAATTAACAAGACTAATCGTTGCTCAGTATCATGACTTTACTGCCATACTCTCTTGCCATGTATTAATATGATTCCCTGGTTGCTAATGATGTTTTTTTATCTTTGTAAATTGAGGTAAATTAAAGACTATAACACGATGAACCTGGTTCATCGTTGCTGGTTCATCTGACTGATAAGGTACGTGCTCATCTACATACACTTATTGAAATAATTATAGTCACACATGAGCAGGACTATATCCACATTTGGTTCATTTCAAATTCTCAGTACTTATCCCAAAATGAACCCGTTCCAAAGAGTCCCATCGAACCTTAATTAGCCTAGATATTAGGGATTCATAACCATATAATCACTGACATTCCTGCAGCGATTAGACTTCCACTTGCTAAAGAATTATGCTCGTTGTACAATTAATAACCACATCTTTAAAAGGCCATCATTACCTACCCTCTTCAAAACATAACCGTCGAACCAAGTTCATCATTCATCTCATACAAAACTGATCAACTTTCTTCTCTCCCCAAATCTTCATAACGATGTCTTGTTCACCACCCCCTGCTTCATCTTCATCAACCAACACTGGTTCTAATTCTCCATCGATACACAACTTACATTCTCCAGTCCCTGAACACACCCCTTCACCCAAATCAGTCCCAGCCGTTACACCTAGCCCCACTCCAAACCCCAGACCACGAAGAGTAAAGGTGTTGGCTAGGAAAACAGTTGCATCTGGTTCTCGTGAATGTTTTTTAAATGAGATACTTCAAGCTAGAAAGGTCCAAGAATCTGAATCCTCTAGTGAGTCCTTCAAATCTGCAAATGAGGAAGAAGCACCAGGTTCATCTGACACTGAAAAGGAAAATCTTGAAGTTGGGTCTGCACCTGAAGTGGCTGATAACAGGTTTATCTTGATTGGGTCGATAATGGATGTAGAGGTACCGGATAGGCGAAGAAAAATTGGAAAAAATATAAACATTGAGAGAGAGGGAGAAGGGAGTTCAGAAAGGGGATCTGGGAAGAAAGGTGCCACTCTGGCTATTTGTGGCCTCACTCATGTGATCGTTGAGGAAGGAGTCAAAGCTTTAGGGGGAAGCAATTCTGGGGAAGCAACAACATGTCTGGAAAGTCTACAATAAGTAGTAGATGAACCTAGTTCATCTATTGAGGAAACATTGGCTGAGATGTTGAAAACGTTGGGGGAGTCCTACAATCCCAAAAAGAAGAGAACTCCAAATCCAAGAAAGCCATTAACCCAGTTCCAACCAGGAAGAGGAAAGCTTCATCATCTGCTGATGCTCCTGTCCCAAAGAGTCATGCTACTAGAAGCACTGTTAGGCAACAAGAAGAAGAATTGGAAAAAGCACTGAGAGAGAGCAAGAAGAAGAAGTCTGCCAAGGGAAAGGCAAAAGTTGGAGAGCCTGTGGAGGCAGTTCATGTTGATGACGATGAGTTAGAACTGGTCCATCATGAGGAGAAGCCATCACCAGTTGAGGTTGAGACACCAAAATCAAAGAAAGCTAAGGCTTCTTCCAAGAAGCCAGCTTCCGTGTTTGCCACACCCTCAAAAATTGCAAAGAGGACAAGGTCTGTGTCAAAGAAAGTAAAGATTGTTGATGATGAGGAATGGAATGGAGAAGAAGATGAAGTGTCTGGTGAGGAGACTGACAAACTCATAATGTTTAGTAAGCGTACTATCTTGAAGGGGAAGTTGTTTAGAGACCTTGAGGAGACATGGATGATTTTCCTGATGGATACCATAGATATGCAAGGGTGGAAGGACATGGTCCTTCACCTTGAGGGCAGGCTGGCTAGGAATGAGTTGGTTGAATTTATGACCAACACAATTGTCAAGGATGGTAGGGTATCCTCAAAGGCTCAAGGGGTTGAGATTTCTTTTGATGCAAAGGAGTTGGGGGAAATACTGAATATTCCGTCTGAGGGTTATGATTATTACACTAGGCAAAACTGGCCTAATTTGGATGATTTACCCTAAGCTCTTCAAATCACCAGGTCTTTCTGTGAGAATGAGCAAGAACTGGAGCCTAGGGCAGTGTTTAAGAGTGAGATGAGGCCTTAGCACAAGTTGTTCTTTGAATTTGTGATAAATTTTCTGCTGCCAAGGCAAGAGCGAAGGCACATTGCCCAGCTACATGGACCTCACACTTATGGAATGCTTGTACAGGGGTAAACAGATCAATTGTCCAGCTTTCATCATCCACCACTTGGATAGGGTTGTGAATGGAGCCAAGGCACATGCTATACCTTATGGGTTTATCCTGACTGCTGTGCTTGGTCACTTCAAGGTTCTAGTGAAGAATGCTGAAATGGATACTGCTAAGGACTACTTTGAGAAGAATACGTTGCTGACTTGTGACTACATTGTTAATATTCCTGAGGATGAACCTGGTTCATCTAGGAAACTGCCTGTTAATAGCAAGGTCAGGACACTTGTGCAGGAAGGTGAGATCAAGGATGCAGAGATCCTTTGTTTGAAATCTCTCCTTATTGAGGTTGAAGCTGAGCGGGATGCTCTCAAAGCTAAATTAGCCAAAGAAAAGGAGAAGAATGAGGGTGTTCTTAATCAAATTCTCTCCCTTCTTCAAGCCAAGACCACAACCTCCTCTGCCCCTTCCCAGCCTTAGGAGCCCAGTGCCACCAAAATAACCCCTCTATGACCCAGTTGGGAATTGTCTTAGCTTGTTCTGCTTTTTTTTTTTTTTTTTGGTTTTGCTCATGGTTGCGACTGTTTTTAGTTCTTTTTGTGTATGGTGCTTGATCTGCTGTCTAATCAATGAATTTTGCTGTTTGGTTATTGATGCTTTCTTAATTTCTTATATAGCTTACATTTATTGGTTTCTTTTGATGATTAATCCATGCTTTGCACCTGCAGTTGCCTCAGTGGCCATGAGTAATTGTTAATACTTCTGGTAGGTTTATCATTTTGCAACTTTTCGATGATGCCAAAAGGGGGAAGAAATGTGCTTTTCAAACTTTCAATGATTTTTGTGATATTTATAACCTAATGAACCTGGTTTCTCTATGATGAATGCTTAAATCTATAAAAAGTGTCTATGTTGGATTGAAGTATGTACAAGGTTAAGCACAAAGTTTGTCATCATCAAAAAGGGAGAATTTGTTGAATCAAGTCACTGCATGGTTTTGAAGATTGACAAATTTCAACCCAGTTGAACCAGGTCCATCAAGGCAAACATAGTCAAACAGACCCATTGGCACAAGAAGCGTACATGCACAGGAGATAAATATTATCTGGGAACTAAGAGGTTATCTCCTAAGAGAAAAGGTTGCAAATTGATAAGGAGATGGACTTCGACTTCAAGTAGGACAGAATCAAGATCAAGGAAGTTGAGATATACACAAACTCTTCCACCAAGGAAGAGTTGCATTAGAACTGAACAACAACATCTCAACTACTGACTCTATAAAATATTGAAGCATTCTTGCTGAAGAATTGACGCACAAACACAGAAGTGAAACAAGAACTGAAAGAAAAATTTCCAAAGCAATTTTGCAAGAAGAATCTTTGTGCGACACAAAAGCTACTTGAACCAGCTAGAAGAACCAGTTTCATCTGTTATCTTTCGAGTCTAGTTGTTTGTAGTAGGTGATTAAATATTGTATCTTTCAGTTTTATCTAGAAGCAATTCTAATAGGTACACACTGTTCAAGTTACAATTAACTTGAAGTTTGTCGCAATTAGCTAGAGGCTAGTTTGCCACAAAGGGATTAGAGTTAGTCCTTAGGTTTACAAAAGAGTTTATTTTGTAAATGCTGTTTGGCTCAGAGTTGTAGTGAAGAGTTTGGGAAAATCCTATTGGGAAGTAGGTCGTGATTTTTTCACCTTTTGAGCCAGGTGTTTTCCACGTAAAATTGCTGCGTTCTTTAAATTATGCAATTACTTTTCTGCAAACTATAGAAGTAGGAACACCAAGAAGAACCAGGTTCTTCTATAAAGACTGCACTCAAAAATTGGATACCACAAAAATCACCCCCCTCTTGTGTGGTATTGACGTATAAAACATCAAAAAGGAAAATCGATGAACAAAATCTTGAAAGAAAGATTATACTTACGTGTCATGTTCCACTTCTCAGGAATTGGCATATGCTTGGTTGGGATCAAATCCGAGGTCTTCACTCGGAAAAAAATGATCTAACCAGCCTCTATCCCGATCTTCGTCGATGCTTGAGAACGGGCCTTACTGGCCCATGAGAAAGCTTGATTAGTCCCTCTTGATAAAGTCAGGGACTACATAAGCGCATGAGATGGTCGAGGGTTAAGGGATACCCTTCGATCTTGCTTACGTAAAAAATTGAGGAGAATTACTATCCTCCAAAAAGAAGGGTGGATTTGACTAAGGGTCACCTCGTACCTCTAACAGAAGGAAATACTGACCGAGTCCAAGGGACTTAGCATGAAGGGATAAGTGTAAACACATAAAAATCCCTCCATGTTAGTAGTAATGGACTCCTCAGGCTTGGGGAGTACTACGTGCTTATTAGCCTAGTTTCAACCTTTCTTGACCTCAGAAAGGATGTCCTCGGTGATCGAGCAAATATATCTCGAGTACAGCTCACATCGACCCGGTACTGAGGAGGGCTTCTCGGTCTTGAAATCAGCACCGGTCGGGCACCTCCCGGGGATGAACATTTTCAGAAGAGGTTCCGGTGTCGGTTTCTCGGTAGCAGCATACAAAACGGTTTCCTTTACAACCAGTCGCGAGGTAGAGGGAGTTTCTTTTGGGGAACAGATTTTCAAGTCTTTGCCATTTCTTTTGATAAATGAAGAAAAAAGAGGAAGTTTAAAGATTAAGCTTGATGGTTGGGGATAAAAACAGAAGTTCTCGTGAAATGATTTAAGAATAGTATTAAATTTAATGCTGGGAAGTGTTGAAATTTCTAAGGAACATGAGTAGAGAAGATTTGGATGTAAATTTGAATGAATGAAAAAGGGGGTATTTGTAATTTCCAAACGACGGTTCAAAACCAGAAGTGACTGACCAGCAACTGACGAGCAATTAATGCAATTAAGGCGTTACTGACGAGACGTTTCGTTCATTTTGTTGTTTCTGACGCGGAGTACTGAGGAGAGAATCAAAAGCTCATATCATTTTTCGTCATTTACTCTCCAAAAATGAGAGGATTATCTGTATACAGTCGAAATCAGGCTCGACTATTGCACAACAGATCGGGCTCGAAACGCTAAGGGTCGAAGATCGACCTCGAGTTTCATCGAATCAGAACATGAGGTTAGAATGTCTGTCTTCAAGAACATTGAGCCCATGATCCCGGAATCGACCCTGACCCCGAATAAGCTCGAGGAAACATTGCTGGTATAACCAACAAAACACGGAAATAACGAAAGTTCGAAATATCCATAACCGGTACGATATTTCGGCGAAAATCTCGGCACCTATCAATAAAGAACCGAAAAATCAACAAACTAGGAGATTTTTATCTTTTATAAAAATGTACCTAAAGTAGGACTCCCCTACTATATAAAGGGAAGTCTGATTACTTGTAAAAGACATTGTAACACGCATTTCAAACCAATACATTGTTATTTCTAGTTCTTATCTTTTCATTCTGCTCTGTTATCGATAAAAGCACTTTTGGCTAGTGGGTGGCTAACCTTCCAAGGCTAAGATTGTTCAACTTGCGTGGTTTGCATTTACTTTCTCGTTGTATCTTTCAATTTTTAATCTGATTTCCCATTTTGTATCAAGTTAGATCACATATCCTTAAAACCACATACAAAAATGATGACAAGAAAAATGAAGTTGTAAAGCTGATTACACAAGACGTACCTAAGTTGCACCACCTCCAGCTTGTTGGGGATGCATTAAATGACGATGGGCTACAAGGTATCTTTATTGGTTGTGTTAACCTAAAGTCGTTGGACTTGCGAAGGTGCCTTAATCTTGACCTTCGGGGAGGCTTAGCAAATAGATTGTGTAAACCAGCTTAATGATTTTTGGGGTCCCAATGCATCAATGGATGGCTTTCCTTTTGAAGTTGTCTTCAAGCAACAATGATTATGATGAGAACTATTGAAATTACCCTGGTGTTGACCATAATAACAAGAGTGTTTGTTTCAATTAATTATTTTTGTCATTATAACGGTGTTTGGCTATGCTTATAAACTGGTCAAATTGGCTTATAAGCACTTTTTCGTTTATCTATGCGTTTGGTAAACATCCAAAATACTTATAAGTCAAGTGATTATAAGTTAAAATCAGTCATAAGTTATAAGTTGGTCACCTCTAACTTATGGCTTTTAGCTTACTAGTTTTTCGGCACGTGCATTGCACGTGAATACCAATTCATGCAGTACATAATTTTTTAAAATAATGTCAATTATTATTAGACACCAATTTGAGTAAATAATTATTCATGAAACAATAAAGTACAAGTTTCTATGAATGATCGATACGTATAGTAAAATTTTATGTCGAGAAATGATTAGATCTCGTTTGAACGTACGAATTAGATGAACAATCAAAGTTTAATTAGTTTATATAATTTTTTTTTTCCTATTTCGATTTCGAGAGGTACAAACATGTAAAACAATAGGATTAAACCATCAAAAACACATCCTTTAATCTTTTCTACAATTTCAACATTCTCTGTTCGAGTTATTTTCAGCGCAAAGAAAACCTATTATTCCAGAAGAGTTATGAAATCAAAGAACAGGTATAGAAGCCTTTCTTCTGTTACCAACTCTCTATAAGATGTCGTACATTTGGAAGAAAGAATCAACTCACATGAAAAATTAAAATAAACGTTGTTAGCCCAAAATGCGATCAAAAATTTTGACTTCAGCAAATGTTATAAATAAACAACCAATACAATAGAGTTAATTACCTTAAACTAATATAATCAAACAAACAAACAAAAAAACGGAGAAGTTGTATGAACAAATTATACCGACATTATATTAAATATTGAGGTTAAGTGGTTTGATCAAAGCATCAAATGTACACTGGGACTTGAGAGAGACCAAAACATGAAAGACAGAAAAAAGTCATTTTACTCAATATCCATGATTAGTGAATTTCTTAGCGACAATCGACAATCAACGATGTTCTAATTGAAATTATCACTTGATGTATTTATGGTTATATTGAGAATAAAAAAACTGGCAACTTTAAATATTCCCTACCTACATCATTAACACTGAACCTTAACTTTTAAAGAGAATGGTAAATGAAATACGACTAATATATACACCGGAGTAGGATAATTCAATGTTATCCAAACACATGATATTTTACACGTACAAAGTTTGGGATCAAGTATCGATTTTGATTCAATGCCGGAACTTTAAAAACTGAGAACTCTTCAAAATATTTGTGGAACTGAGAATAGTAACGTTTAGAGCTCTTGTGTGTGTGTGTGTAATTAGAGGTATAAATTCGGTATTTTCATTCAATACTTTTAAGTTATCCAACTTTTCTAAAGGAGCACATTCGTCTATCAATGATATGAAACTTCGTTTATCAATAAGAAACATTTTCTCAAGGGGAATATCCCCTCTTATCAAAACAAGGTATAAGTCCAGGAACTCTTCTGAAGGAACACATTCCTCCATGTTAATGAGTATGGAACTTTTTTAAAAGGGTAGTCCTTACATGACTTTTTTTTCCTTCAATTTTATACCTAGAGTAGATATATTTTTTATCTGAGTTAAATAGAAGGTGGGTTTGTAAAAATGGAATGACTATGACTAAGTATGAGGCATTATTGGCCCGGGGGTGTTTACGTGTTAGTTTTTTTCTTTTTGTAAGTAAGGAATGTATGTTATTTTTATACGTATCCGTTTAAATATATGCATTTCAAAATCATGAAATAATAAGACATCTGCCATATAATTTATAGCAAATAGTTTTACCAAAATAACAAAAAATACAATAAATAAATAAATAGATGGTTAAGAATATAGAATCATATTTTTGTTACCATTTTCATTTTGATTCATTGGTTGAAATGTTGTCTACTTTCACCACCGAGCAAAATTGGAATTGTGGATCTGCCATTGAGGAGCCAATTAGTCGCACCCTTTCTTTATCTTATGCTATGGGTGGCCTGATTGCTCTGTCATCCTCCGACCGCCCCCCTTTCCACCTCTAAGTAGTGGTGTTGGTGTGTCTATCGAAAGAGGAGGAAAGAGCGTAAACTCGACTCTAAAAGTTTCAGTTGCCTCCCTCTCTCCGCCCTATAACTGAAAAAAAGGAGCACAGCGAAAAGCCAACCTGATTTTTTTTTATTCGTTTGACGAGGGAAGACCTTAAGTACTGAATTAATTAAATTACACCTATATCGCGAAAAAGAGCTGCTCTAGCTTTAGCGCGCACCCTTTCTCCTATGAGGAAAGTGACTCTTTCCGATTCATGTCTGGCCCTTCCTGGATCTGGATCACAGTATACCGGCGACTTTGTCCTTGAATTCATTCTATTTCATATCCACCGATGCGACGGGAAGAAGTGGCATTTGGAAGTGTTGCTGACTTAACATTTAGGTTTCGGCATAACAAAGCTTGCACTGTCTTTTCGCACTTAGGCGCACAGCGTGCCATTGGTAATGATTCTACTACGGTGTATTCTTGCAACGACCAAATCGAATAAATATGATACTATTAGAGATACACTTACAAGTCGTTCATTTTCGACGTTGAAAGGACAAAATCGCATATGTTTTTGGCTGCCAACACTACATTTAATTTTCTCCTTCATTTATCTTTGCCTTATTAACTCCATACATCATATTACTAAAAAAAAGTCAAAAGATTAATGTCACGACTCCAAACCTAACTAGCCTTGATGATGCCTATCGTGATGCTAGGCTAGCCAATTTACTGAGTTTAACATAAGGGACCTTTCATTTAATACAAGAACTATCCGATATTTCATAATAATTCCCGCCTTTTAGCATTTCAAAATAATAAAAACGGTCAAAACATCTAAACACAGCCCCAACATCTGGAGTCATCCGTCATGAGCATCTAAGAGGTAATACGAATCTGATACTATTTCCTTACTACAAACAAGTCTGTGAAGAAAAATAAAATGACAGAATAGGAAGGAGAAAAGGGCAGGCTGCGGACGCCGAGCAGCTACCTCACGATCTCCAAACAATACTCCAAAGGGAGTAATTCATATATCCCTCCATCTCGACACCTGAATCTGCACACAAGGTACACAGAGTAACGTGAGTACGCCAAATCAGTTAGTAACAATTATAACTAAAGACTTGAGTGCAATGACGAGCATTTAAAATCATATGATTTCACAACATAATCAACATCGGAAATAAATGAATCAATCAGGAATCTTTAAATTTTCGAATATTTCACAAAACTCCAATTTTCCATTTAAAATCTCGTATGAAACATTTATTAAACAATATCAATAGAGGCTCGGTATAAAGAAGAGTGAAAATAGTAGTTTCATAAAATAAGCCCCTCGGGAACAATATCACTCCCCAATAAAGCCTCTCGGGCAAGCCTCTCAGTCACTCGTGATTACTCTCATCAGTCAATGCTCACACTCAGCACTCTCACTCAACATGTACCATATAATAACCGTTGCGACGTGCAGCCCGATTCATAATAGTCAATTGCTCACACTAAGGGTGTACAGACTCCTGAGGGGCTCCTACAACCCAAGCGCTATATCGCTGCGATGTGTAGCCCGATCCAATATCTCGCTGCGGCATGCAACCCGATCCAACATATCTCGCTGCGACGTGCAACCCGATCCATATATATATATATATATATATATATATATATATATATATATATATATATATATATATGTATATATAACGTTGCAACATGCAGCCCGATCCGAAAATATAGTATCAAACTCTAAAATACGGGATATCATATGATTTCAAATCAAATACGCGGCTTAATAGTCGCTACGGGACGGACCAAGTAACAATACCTTCCGGTGTACGCCCACACGCTCGTCACCTAGCATGTGCGTCACCTCATTTATCAAAACAATACGAAATACCGGGGTTAATACCCTCAGGTCTAGATTTACAATCGTTACTTACCTCAAACTGGACAAAAACTCTAGCCCGCGATGCTCTTGCCCCTCGATTCGGCCTCCAAATGCTCAGAATCTATCCAAAATTAGTATATTATCATCAATATATGCTAAAGCAATGAATCCCATATGATAATTATCAAATTAAATCACAAATCCCGAAATTGATCAAACCCGGCTCCCGGGCCCACGTCTCAAAATCCGACAAAATTAGGAAACTCATTGACTCACGAGTCCAACCATAGTAGTTTCATTAAAATCCGACTCCAATTCGATGTTCAAATCCCAAAATTTTATTTTATGATGTTTCTAAAATTTTCCCGAGTTTCTACCTTAAAGTACTAATCAAATGATGAAATCATTGATATATTCATGTATATTAACCGGATTCGTGTTAGAATCACTTACCCCGATATATTTCTTGAAAAACTCTCGAAATTTTGCCACAAACCGAGCTCCCTAGGTCCAAAATGAGAAATAATGCCCTAAATCCCGTTTATATAGTGAATTTTCTGATCTCCATCACGCTGACAATAGAATTCCGGGTGCTGCAGTGGAACCAACCTCCGTGGACGCGAAAAATTAGCGCTGACCGCGCTCCTGGAGGCTGCAGTGATAGGCTTCAGTATTATAGCCATAACTTTCTCTACAGATGTCCAAATTATGATGTCTTTAGCTTTATGGAAACTAGACGCGAAGGACTGCAACTTTCGTTTTTAAATAAATACTACATTCCTTCTAGATCAAAAGATATAGGCTCCCGAAGTCAGACTAGTGAATCTGCAGATCATGCCCTGTAGCGCATCAACGCCCCAAATTGCGCCCTCAGCGGAAATTATTTCGCCCCAGCGAAATTTTCCTTCGCCCTCAGCGAAAAATAAGCACCAGAACCATGCCTGAGTTCCGGTAATGCCCGTACTCGCTCAAAACTCACCTGGAACACACCTGAGGCCCTCAGGACCTTTACTAAACATGCCAACACATCCCATAACCTCATTCAAACTTAGTCGAGCGTTCAAACTACTCAATACGATGCCAAAACACCAAATCAACCTCGGATTCAAGCCTAAGAACTTAGAAACTTCCAAATGGCCAACGATGCCGAAACTACCAAAACCACGCCCGACTTGAAAATTTGCACACACATCCAAAATGGCACTACGAACCTGTTCCAACTTTCGGAATTCCATTCCGACGCCGATAGCTAATTTTCCACTGCCGACCGGAAATCGCCAAAAATCCAATTTCGCCAATTCAAGCCTAATTCTACTCCGGACCTCCGAACAACATTCCAAACACACTCCTAAGTCCCAAATCACCTAACGAAACTATCCGAGCCATAAAAACCACATTCCGAGATCATTTACATCCAAGTCAACTTCCGGTTGACTTTTCCAACTATTAAGCCAACTTAAGAGACAAAGTGTCTCATTTTTCTCCACAACCACTACGAACCCGAGCCAACCGACCCACAAAACATAATAGAGTTGAGCCACATATAATTAAGCAAAAACGGGGGAAACTGGGCTAAAACTTTCGGAATGACCGATTGGGTCGTTACATTCTCCCCCACTTAAACATACGTTCGTCCCCGAACGTGGCCAGAGTTGTTCCCAAAACCATCAAAATTGTCTTGTAATTCTACCATGAACATACCCGGGGGTGATCCCACGTCACCCTATCCCATATATGTCTGATAACACAATATAACTGAAATTTCACAATCCACCCTAGCCCATAACCTTAGAACCAATTTTCCACTTCCGGAATTGTCTATAAGATCAGAATCTCACATCTATATGCTGAATAAATCTAAACACGTTGTATCAAGCCATAACCACCATTCAAGATGAATATCACATGATATACTACACAACTCAACCACTCATAGCGATAACTTCTAATCACAGCCGCTGCTCAAACAACCCAATGCCGGCAATACATCTCTCATCGATCAAAGTTTTTCTCTAACACCTTCATATACTGCCAATGATGAAAGGAACACAAATATAGCAAATTTCTAAGCCGATCAACATTAACATCCTCCCAAATATACCGCAATCAGATCCGATCACACCCATTCTAGGTCCGATGGCCTCATTTAATCCATCTTGACCACTCTAGAGACATGCCACATCAGTACAATCTAAGCCACAACCCGTTCAATATGTGCACCAATAAGCAACAAGTCAAGTTTACTCAAACATAAAAAATGACTCCAACAAGAGAACTATCCCGCAAGTTCAACAAATACCGCCGCAATGAGCTGCTAAAAACCCATCTCACACCGTAGAACCATAACACACGAATCTAACACAAGGATTATATCTCAACATAACTATCACGACCCGATTTTCCCTCCGAAAGGTAGACGACACCTAGTCTCTACGACTAGGTAAGTCTAAATTTGCGGAAGATATTAAGCACAAAACAATAAGTAAAGACAGAGTAGGTAAATTTACTAAGTAAAATATTGTCACTCGGCATGTACAGGCAGAATTCCCAAAACCCGAAATGTCACTTTTAAGTCACAAGCTCTATACCGTAACAACTCTATACAATGCGAAAGAAGTACATAAAAGTCTCTATCTAATTGGAATGGATGGTGACTCGGAGGATTCTGCGGACGCAGCAGAATTACCTTACGGCCTCCTCAAGAAACTACGACGATCACTAGCCACGAGGCTGAGAGCTGGAACCTGGATCTGCACATGAAAAACATGTGCAGGAAAGGGGATGAGTACTCCACATTCGGTATGCAGTAAATGCCAAGCCTAACCCCAGTCAAGTAGTGTCGAGGTCAGGTTAAGGCTCTACTGGATTTATAAATAAACAGTTTAAATAGTGCAAAAAAGGAAATAAGTTCTAAAGTAAACAATTCAAATGAATAATTTGAATTAAACAGCAAAATAGAGCTCTCGGTTCAGCACAACGTATCTCACAATGGAAACTCCTGGGATACCGTCCTGTAGTTCCAAACATAATCATACAATACATGGGGGATCTCCCAGAATACGTCCGTAGTCCCCAATTTAAATATGCAGTGCTGAGAGAATCTCCCCGAATACGTCCGTAGTCCCCAATTTAAATATGCAGTACATGGGGGATCTCCCAGAATACGTCTGTAGTCCCCAATTTAAATATGCAACGCGAAGTAAATGCCAAATAAACACCAATTCTAACAGTACATCAAGATACATGTAGGAAAGTAGGGGAAACTAGCTAAACATGGCGCACAGAGTGTCAATTAAGCAATTCAATATAAAAACCATAGACATGCTTCCCTAATCTAAGACGAACAATTAAACATGTAGAAATGATGAAAATTGAAGGACAAGGCATTGTACAATTTTTGAAGGAAAAGTGAGATTTGCAGAAATGGCCCGTGTACGTACTCGTCACCTCACGTACACGGCGCCCACACAACAATTATATAAAAAACAACCTAGGGGAAGGTCCCCAACAAAGAGTTAGGCAAGCCACTTGTCGACTGCTCTACTCAACTCGAAACCACGTTCTTGCCACGAGTACCCGACTCCGAATGGCCCAAATCTTTTCAATTCAATTGCATAATGTGAATATCACTATAAGAAATCAATCTAGATAATTAGTTCAAAGCTAATACGCGAAATTAGGAAAATTTCCCAAAAAGTCCCCCACGCCCACGTCTCGTAAACGAGTGAAAGTTACAAATTTAGAATGCCCATTCACTCACGAACACACTCGAACAAGAATCATCGAAATCCGACATCAAAATCCCATTATATTCTCGAATTTCTACTAGGGGAACTTTTCTTCCATTATTCAAATTCCCCCCCCCCCCCCCCCCCACTTTTTTTGGTAGTGG
>ML295217.1:32738-46320 GCA_005239495.1 Nicotiana undulata
CCCCCAAATTCCTTGATTAGATTGAAGAAATTGCTATAGGTTAATGATATACAAGTGAAATAGGATTAGGAATCGTTACCAATGAGTCTTCTCTTCAAAACCCACTCACAATTGCCTAATCCCGAGCTCCAAATCGTTTTTAGAAGATATGAAATTCAAACCCTCGAAATTGGTATTATCAGCCCAGCGATCCCACTCCTGCGCCTCATTGTCCCGCACCTGCGGAAAAAACATCGCAGGTGCAAAATTAAGTGGGTTGGGGCCGCATCTGCAGCCCCGCATTTGCGGAATCCTCTACCGAACCTGCGATCCTGGATGATACTGGCCAAGTCCGCACCTGCGAGGGCCCCATCCGCACTTGCGTGTACGCACCTACGGCTCCCCTTCTGCAAGTGCGAAACACTAGAACCAACAATGCTTCAGCTGGTGTTTAAGTCTAAAAATCTCCTGTTGAGCACCCGAAACATCCCCGAGGCCCCCGAGACCTCGTATCTGAGAAAGAAGTTCACTCCGTACGAGGCATGGTATTCTTTATTGGAACGTACCTGCTGTGCTTTGACTTGGGTAGCACAGAAGCTAAGGCATTACTTCTGTGCCTACATGACATATCTCATATCAAGAATGGACCCCTTGAAATATATCTTTCAGAAACTCATGCCCATTGGCAAGCTGGCCAAGTGGAAAATCCTGTTGAGCGAGTTCGACATTGTCAATGTGACTTATAAAGCGGTCAAGGGACAAGCATTGGCAGACCATCTTGCTGAGAATCCCGTGGACGGAGAATATGAACCCCTGAAAATGTATTTTCCCGATGAAGAGGTATCATTCATAGGAGAAGACATTGCAGAACCCTATGACGGTTGGAGAATGTTCTTCGATGGAGCAACAAACTTTAAAGGAGTCGGCATTTGAGCTGTCCTAATATCGAAAACTGGTCAACATTATCCGGTGTCTGCTAAACTTAGATTCCCCTGCACCAACAATATGGTGGAATATGAAGTCTTCATCTTAGGGCTCAATATGGCCATTGACATGAACGTCCAGGAGCTGTTAGTGATTGGTGACTCAGATTTTCTAATACACCAAGTACAAGGAGAATGGGCTACTAAGAATTCCAAGATACTGCCGTATCTGCACCACGTGCAGGAATTGAGAAAGAGGTTCACGAAGATAGAATTTCAGCACGTCCCCAGAATTCAGAACGAGTTCGCCAATGAATTGGCCACTCTATCGTCCATGATACAACACCCAGATAAAAACTTCATTGACCCTATTCTAGTGAATATCCATAGCCAGCCAACCTACTGTGCCCATGTTGAAGAAGAAGCAGACGGAAAACCATGGTTCCACGACATCAAGGAGTATTTGTCAAAGGGAGAATACCTAGAGCTCGCAAATCCTACTAAAAAATGCACGCTCCGGAGATTGTCCAACAAATTCTTTCACAACGGAGGAATCCTATACAAGAGCACTCCCGATTTGGGGTTATTGAGATGTGTTGATGAAAAGGAAGCCTCCAAGCTACTTGAGGAGATACATGATGGGACCTGCAGCCCACACATGAACGGTTTTGTCTTGGCTTAGAAGATACCACGGGCCGGTTATTTATGGATGACCATGGAAACGGACTGCATCCAGTATGTCCGAAAATGCTACCGATGTCAGGTAAATGCAGATATGATAAAGGTACCTCCAAACGAGATCAATGCAACAAGCTCACCATGGCCGTTTGCCGCCTGGGGCATGGACGTCATTGGACCAATCGAGCCTACCGCCTCAAATGGACACAAGTTCATCTTGGTAGCAATTGATTATTTCACTAAATGGGTCGAAGGAGCATCCTACAAAGAAGTGACTAATAAAGTCATGGAAGACTTTGTCTGCGATCGCATTGTTTGTCGATTCGGAGTTCCAGAGTCCATCATCAGCGAAAATGGTTCCAATCTCAACAGAGACCTGATGAAAACTATGTGCGAGACCTTCAAAATCAAGCATAAGAATTCCACAACTTATAGACCCCAGATGAATGGAGCTGTAGAAGCCTCCAACAAGAACATCAAGAAGATATTGAGGAAGATGATAGAAACGCACAAGCAGTGGCATGAGAAGGTATCATTTGCCTTAGAGGGATACCGCACCACAGTCCGCACGTCAACCGGGGCAACCCCTTACATGCTGGTTTATGGTACAAAAGCTGTTATTCCTGCCAAAGTGGAGATTCCTTCATTAAGAATCATACAAGAAGCTGAGCTCAGCGATGCATAATGGATAAAGAATCGTTATGAGCAATAGCCCTCATAGACGGAAAAAGGATGACCGCAGTATGTCACAGACAACTTTATCAGAACAGAATGTCTAGAGCCTTTGACAAAACAGTCAAGCAAAGACAGTTCATACCAGGGAAGCTGGTGTTAAAGAAGATCTTTCCACATCAAGATGAAGCCAAAGGGAAATTCTATCCCAACTGGTAAGGTTCGTGTATGGTTTACCGAGTATTGACAGGAGAAGCTCTTATACTTTTAGAAATGGACGGAGAAGTCTGGACAAAGCCAATCAATTCAGATGCTGTCAAACGCTATTATGTGTAATACTTCATGCCTCCATCAATGATGTAAATTATACTACGCCTGACCTGATTCCCGTTTAAGAGGGGATACGTAGGCAGCCCTATGGGTTCGGTCACAATTCAATAAAAACTTCATTTTCCCCCGCAATTGGAAACTGGGGCAGAATGTTGAGGAGGACCCTCAAAATTCCAAAGCAAGTTTATCCAATATCCGCACGAGCAACAGTCAGAAGCGTCAACCCATCAAACTGGGGAAGAATTTTGAGGAGGACCCTCAAAATTCCGTAGCATGAGAGGTTGCAATGTCTTAAACCGTGTCACGGTCGTCAGTTCATCTAAACTATTTTAAAATATATGTTTATACTATATCTTTACAAAATCATGCCTACTTACTCTTGAAAACAGCTCTGTTTAGCAAACACTACCCCAATGATATGAACAAGATCATCAGATCAAGTGTACGAGTCAGAAAAGTCAGCGGGGATACGAACTAACCTTCCCATTTACAAAACTCATGATTTTTCTTTAGATGCAGGAACAAAGAATAAAACACGCAAAGAAGTCACAAATCGCAACACAGTTGCAGATGCTAAAGCTCACTGTCTACGCAAAGAACAAACTTGTTCAAAAATCACGAAAACCATCGCACTTGCCGACATTTGCCGTCATTACAAACAAACAATGCTCCGTAGTCACAGTGCTCGCAACAATCACAATACCGCAATCTGCTACCAGCTAAGAAACTCTATTGTCATTTATTTACTATTGCATAAGGCTAACTTTCTGCCTTCCACTTGCATAAGGCTAACTTTTTGCCTTCCACTTGTATAAGGCTACCTTTCTGCCTTCCGTTTGCATGAGATTAAGCTCTGTCTCCATCTGCATGAGGTTAAGCTCTACCTCCACTTGCATAAGGCTAACTTTCTGCCATCCACTTGCATAAGGCTACCTTTCTGCCTTCCGTTTGCATGAGATTAAGCTCTGTCTCCATCTGCATGAGGTTAAGCTCTACCTCCACTTGCATAAGGCTAACTTTCTGCCATCCACTTGCATAAGGCTACCTTTCTGCCTTTCGTTTGCATGAGACTAAGCTCTGTCTCCATGAGGTTAAGCTCTACCTCCATTTGCATAAGGCTAACTTTCTGCCTTCCCTTGCATAAGGCTACCTTTCTGCCTTCCTCTACATAAGGCTACCTTTCTGCCTTCCGTTTGCATGAGACTAAGCTCTGTCTCCATCTGCATGAGGTTAAGCTCTACCTCCATTTGCATAAGGCTACCTTTCTGCCTTCCTTTGCATGAGGCTAAGCCCTGCCTCCAATTCACTTTTTTCATCGAGACTAAGCGCTATCTCTCAAGCACTATTTACTTCACTTTTCTTTCGGGCTAAGCGCTGCCCTTCAATTAGCAAGGCTAAGCTCTGTTGATACCCAATTTTGTTCTCAAATTATTTTAAATTTGCATATATACCTTCAAAATTATGTTTTTATAACAATTGGTATTTTTCTATAATTTTTCCATATTTTTATTAATGTGCTTTAACTTATCCAGTGTTTTTATATCTGATAATTAATCATAAATTGCGCTACAAATGATTTCAAAAATATTTCTTGATTTAATATATCATTTTTGATCCTATTAAGGGCAAATTATTTCAGAATTAGCCGAATTGACACTATTTGTCTATAATTGCAATAACTTTGCAATTATAGCTTAATCATATGTTTTATGTTATTTTTTTTCTCAATAATTAGTCATTTATATTTTTAACACTCATTAACCATTTCAATTTAATTTATTAAGCATCAATTTCATATTTATAATTATTAGCCATTTTAGTAAATTATTTATCTATTTTTAGTTGGGTATTTAACAATTAGCCAGTTGTATTTTAAATCCTTGCCTAATTAAATCAGGACCCCTACCCATTCAATTAGCCCAATAACCTAAGCCTAGTCTTTACAAAATACCAGGCCCAAACCTTAAAGCCACCCGACCCAATTCCCTTTCAATCTGGATTGATGATCATTTTTGATCAATGGACCAGATTAATCCTTACCAAATTAAGACCTACACGAATACCCTCCCCCTTCTCATTTTCTCGATTGTCTCTCTAAGTTCTCTACCTTCTCTCTCTAAGCTCTTCGTCTACTGAGCCCTGTCTCTGCCTTTTCCGGCCACCCCCTCGCCGGAAACCATGGAGGTTACACCTCTCATCAACCTTATGGCTCCGTCCTTCAAACTTGTGTCACCGGTTGAGGTTCTCAAGTGACCCGGTGGAGGTTCACTCCCATCTCCGGTCTCATGCCATCTTTTTCAGCCATCAATGGCTGTTCGAGTTAGATCTTTACACTTTCCGGCCTAAGGCCGGCAATGTTTTGAGTTTTCTTCTCCTTCTATGGGTTTTCTCTGGAAACTCTAACTTCAAAAACCTTCCGATCTGTAACAGATCTATGGATATTTTGAGGTTTTCACATGTTTTCCTAAAAAATCTCTTTGTTTTAAGAACGATTTCTTCACTTTCAAATTTGGGTTTCTTAACCCCTTTCAAAAATGGTTCTTCTTATGATTTTTAGTGATTCTACTGTGTTTGAACGATTCTCTTATGCTTTTTCTTGTTATCTGAGTTATTATGCTAAAAGCCCTAATTCCCCAGACTGTCTCTGATTAAATGTTCATGTGTGTCTGTTTCTTATGAAACGATCTGTGCTCTTTGTGATTCTTGCTCTAATTTGTTGTTAGGGTTTTCTATTCTCTACTGTTCCTCTAACTATTTTCTTAGGGCTTCTCTAATTCTTGTTCAACATGTGCTATTTATTGTTTATTAAGTTTGATTATTTGTTTTATTGATCTTTTACATAGTACTCTCTACTGGTTCTGTGATATTCTCCTTAAAACTGCGATTTTGTGTATTTTCCTTAGAACTCTTTAGTGATTTTCGAATTACTTCCTTACTTTTGTGATACTTTCCTTAATTAGTATTGATTCCCTATGATTTTAATCTCATTCGAGATTCTTTTGACTAATTCCCAGAATTAAAATTATAGTCTGCCCTATCTTATGTGCAAAAATATGCTGTCAATTATTTAATATATACTTTCCTTAATTGTGTATTATTACTTAGACTTAATTGCATGCCATATACTTTACCACTCCTATTATAGTAAAAATAAGTTTATAATTGATTCTTTTCCTTGTTTAATACTGATTGTGTCCCTTTAATTAGGGAGTCAAGGTCTTAATTGATTCTGATTTGGTATTATTTCTATAACTGTGTTATTTAGTACTTCTTACCTTATTCTTCATCCTATTTTAAACTATAAATACCTCTACTCTCTCATTAGCATGGACAATGAACAATTTGACTGTTCTGAATTCTCTTACACACATATTCTCTCTTGCTCTTCTTGCTGTTTACTTGCTACTCTCAGTCGGCTGAAAGCCAAGACTGAGTAATTGTACACTTTACTACTCTATACTTTACTTCTCTATTGCTCTATACTCTATTGCTCTTCACTTTACTGCTTTTCACTCTGCACTTATTCTCTCATTCAACTGATATGTTTTCAGTTTAACTTAAAGCCTCCAAAACAATATGTTTCTGTTTGTATTGCATCTCCTATTGTTCCTATTATGTTTTTACTTGTGGTTCTGCTGTTTACCTTGCAATTAGAAGGTCTACTTGTTATTCTATCTATGTGATTCTACCTTCCCTTTAGTTTCAGCATGTCTCCTTCACATGTTTCACTACACTTCTACCTTACCCCTGATTCCCGGCACACTATAAGCATGTATTTGTGTCACTTATTTACTATGTACTCCTGAACAGTGTTATGCTCACGAATCATCCTTGAATCTATGTGCAACTCTGTTTGTTTTGTACTTTCTCTTTAGCACCCCTCAATCTGATTCTTGTTAAGTTCCTGGCCTGGACATCTATCCATGGCTGTTTAAAGTTCTGTAGTATTTCTCTGGTGTTAACTTGTATGAAATATGCTTTCATATGTGACCTACTTGTCCCCAATCCCCTCTTCCCTGTTTGTGTCTGTTTCCCTGAACTATGTATGCTGATTTGGTTTTGAATTGCTCATTGTCCTACTTCTTTTCTCCTCAAATTGTTTCCATTAAAGCAAACTCTTCTGTTGTTCTCCAAAATTTATTTCAATCTAATCTTTTTTTCAACTCAACTCATTCAAAACTATGTCAAGCACTCTCACATATACTCTTAGAAGTCTAGTTCTGCCCCTTTAATGTGTGACTGCTTAGGGATCCCTATGAGCTCCCTCTGAACTTTGACACATTAGAGCTGGCCCTTCCACACTACACTTACTCAGTTTGGTTATGAATCTGGGTGTGAGCACTGTCCGGGATCCCTTGAGATCCTTAGGGAACTTTGACACACCTTGGATCATGTGTAGGCTCCCTATAGTATAACTTCTTCTTTTCTTATTTCAATTATGTAATTTGCGCAAATGATTTGTAATAACTATTGTAAATAACTCTCTGGGGACGGATAGTGATAAAGAGGGGTAACTATGCATGCTATAACTGTTAAAAGGGTAGAAACCATGCTCTAGGCTTTATTTCCTATCCATGCAATATAAATCATGTGTAGGACTCATGCGTTCAATTCACGCATTAGAAATCATGCCTCTTAGGTCCCACCTCTACTGTTTTCAGCATGTGTATTCTATTCTCATATCATTTAGAAAAATCCTATGCTAATAACCAGTATTTTACGATCATGGTCTACACTTAGAGATCCTGTTTTAGGCTAAAACAATATTAACCAACATGTCATATCTGCATATCCTGAAGCATGCTTGAACATTTATCACATTTAGAAAAATCCTGTATGGGTTCTGCATATTCATCAACTCGGTGCATTAGAGATCATGTCTTAGGATTGCATTCATATCCGCTTAGGCACCTCTAGTCTAATTACAAATAAAAAACAGATTCACTCAGTTTGCAAATAATTGGTATTAATCCTAAATTCTGAACACTTAGAATAACATGTTTAGTAGTAATTTAAACAATTTTTTCTCTAAGTAATTCTGGTATACTGTCTCACACCTAGGCAAGACTTAGGTGACGAATTGGTTTAAAAAATGGAAATTTGCTTTTTGTGTGTGTGTTGCCTAACAATCAATAGGTTTAAAATCAGTAGGCAACTTGATTAGGCCTTTCCTGGGTTATGCAGCAAATCTGTTTCTCTATTATGTTCTAAGATCACCTAGACACCACATCTTAGGATTCTGAATTCAAATATGGCCCTTAACTGTGTTTGAGTCATGCTGCCTATTTGCATTAATTGTGAAGGTATACTTGGGCCTTTCTCTATTTTTATGTGTTTTCCCTAATTGCAGTCTTATGTGTTCTTATTTTTCGCCTAGTATTTTGCCTTAAAACCTGAAGGTCTGCCTATGACATCCCTTATAGGTAGAAGTCCAAACTCCTCCAGGACTATTAGGAAGGGACGGATAACAACATGCAATAGCGGTCGTTGACCAACACTCGTTTTAGTAACCTTTACGGGGTGGGAATGGTAGATATGGACATGATGACCGGTGCGCTAATACCACGTGTAGCCCCTCTTTGAGGAGTGACATACCGGGTATTGCATTGATGTGATCCATATGACAAAAAAACCTAGGACATCCTCTATTCCCATATGCATGTTTAGATTATAACTCTTTCAAAAACCTTTACTTAGTTATTAGATATTTTCAAACTTAATAACACATGTGTGCTTAGAGAGTAAATCTTTCGAAACTATTTACTTTTCTTAATCATTAATTTCCTATTTGCTACTTGTACAAATTCACAAAGTTGTTTGGCCGGGAACCACAGTTCTGGATTCTGAGGGGTGCCTAACACCTTTCCCTAAAAATAATTTCAAGCCCTTACCCTATCTCTGGTTACCAAATCTTGTTTGCAAATAACCTAAATAGGTGCCCTAACGCACCATAACTCGTTAGGTGGTGATTTTTCCAATCCTGTATACCCCTTTCCCAAAAGGAAATGAGTGGTCCTAATAATGTCAAAAACCCTTGACCGACCCCGAAATGAGTTTGGAAAAAGGGGGCGCGACAGCATGGCGACTCTGCTGAGGACTTTAGGATTTTAGCATTTTCAAATTGTTTGGTGAATTTGTACCTCTCCCCTTTTCCCTTCATGTGCAATTACTTGTCTATTTCTTTCAAGCATTTATTTTTCTTCAAAAGTGAACTGACATGTTTCCTTGTTTCTTTCCTTTGTAATCGCTTTTTAAATTATAACTGTTGTATTTACTGCTTTCACGACGTGCAAATACGTGCCTTTATTGCTTATTTGTTGCATAATCATGCTCAACATCATATTCCACTCGTTCCAAAAAAAAATCATATATCAACATTTGATGAGTGGTTGCGCCTTTCCTATCTTATCACCCCCTAAATTCGGAAATGTTTATTTGCGGTAAAACTAGTTGATCAGCGGTGGATTCGAAAGTTCCGTGCCTTTCCCCCTTGAGTTGTCCTCTCAAGGGTACCTGTCTAAAACCCTATAGAAACCTTACTCCGTTATGCTGTTGCATGCATCATGGTCAAACTTAGCTAGGCTAAAGGGTTGTCCGCACAACGGCCTTTAAGACAACCTTGTCCAAAGTCCAGCGGGTTTTCATGAATCCTAACGGACGTCATCACGTTCTGTGCATTTATTTGGAGAACTAAATGCTTGTATGCTAATCATAGATGTTAAATGGTCAAGTTTGGTGGGGGTAAGGGCCTAACCCTGTTTACCTTGCAGAAATATGAGGCACGAAGTCCCCAGATTCAGCATGGTTACCAACACCCACCCAAAGCTTCTAAACTAGTGGAAGGACCTGCATTCTAGTGACAAAACACTCGTCAAGAAATATTTGGGTAATCTACCGTCCCTCCTTGACATCCAGCCTATCAACATAATGATAGACGCTGCCACTTTATTCTGGGATTGTGAAAGGGCTGTCTTCCGTTTTGGGGACATTGAAATGACACCACTGCTAGAAGAAATAGGAGGACTAGCAGGATTAGTTTGGGAGACTCCTGGGTTGCTAATGCTTGAGAACCGCACAGGAAAAGGCTTCTTAAAAATGATGGGTTTAAAGAAGAACGCAGAGTTAGGGTGTCTGAAGGAGTCATACATCCCTTTAGACTACTTGTATGAAAGGTACAACCACATCAAATCATACCGTACCTTCCATGATGAATTCGCCATCACATCTTTTGGACACATTCACCGTAGGGTGTTCGTCTTCATTGTTTACTTCCTGGGGTTGATAGTATTTCCGACAAAGAACGAAAGAATCCACACTAGGTTGGCTATAGTAACCAAGACATTAATGGAGGGAATTGGTGGGCAGACTTTCAGCATCGTTCCTATGATCATCTCAGACATGTATCGAGCCTTAGAATAATGCCAAAGAGGAGCAAAGCACTTCGAGGGATGCAACTTATTACTACAACTCTGGCTCTTAGAACATATCCAAAAGGGCCAGTACCGGCAAGAGTTTCCGCAAAGGGTGTGGAATGACCACATCACTTTCCATCACCTAAAGAGAATGACTTACATCCCTGACAGGTTTGCTCAGCCTGAGAATGCCAAAGAATGGGTAGAGTTCTTCGATAATCTAACTGAGCAACAAGTTCAATGGGTGTTCAAGTGGTTTCCAAAGGAGGAATTTATTTCCCGGTCCAGGGATGCACCGTTCCTGATACTAATTGGTCTGAGAGGAACATATCCTTATGTCCCTCTCCAAGTTTTGAGACAAGCAGGTAGAAACAGATTATACCAAAGGTCGACAAGATGAGCCATTTCCGAGCTGACTTTCAAGATGATGATAGTCCTCACAAGTGCAAAGCCCAACACATCTGGACCTGTAAGATCATAATGGAGAAAAACACAATTGAACTAGACCGATACCACGCAGGCTATATACCTTTCTACTCAGGGTGATTAGAAGACAACTGGGATGGTCTAGGCAGGCTGGGGTTCATCCAAGGACACATGATCATAGACGAAAAGGTCGAGGCTCAGTTCAAGTACAATCAACTGCACAAGAGGATCTGTGAATGCGAGAACGAGCACCGCGAGATACACGAGTCCAACGAGAGGTTGATTCAGGAATGGAAAGACATGGCTGTCAGTACCAATAGAAATATGGGATACTTGGAACGAGGCATAGTCAAGCTGGAGGGTAAATTCATCAAGAGGGTTGAAGACTGTCAAAAGGCTGAAGGGAACGAAAGTGGACATCTAGCCAGAGCATACCTACTGCTAGGACTTTGCGAGCTGGGGAATCTGTTCGAGGGAATCAAGGATGCCAAATCTGGGGAAGGTCCTTCTGGGACAAAGTAGATAGGATTTCCCTTTTTCCGCTTTATCGATGTAATAAGGCCAATGGCCATTAGTGATTTTATCTCTTGCTTATTTAGTGTCGTTTTGGATTCGTCTATTTTTACATCAATGAAATGAGGCATTTTTGCATTTAAGTTCTCCAAATTAATTTGTCGCTAGGCCTACCTCGGGCACACCGGGGTTCCCAAATTAGGACACGCTTTATATTTAAGCATTATGTGTTTAAATATCGCAACTTTTTCATAATCCTCATTGACTTGTCTACCTTTTGTTTTTGTTTTCTTTCTTTTATTATTCCCCTCCCCAAAGGTTGGTTCGTGCACTCTGACATCATCATCATACCTCACAAGATCCAAGGGCTCTGCCCCCTCTTCTCCTCCTAGTCCTCCCAAAGGCAAAAACAAAGGCTAAAAGAAAATGGAAGATTCAGGAAACATCAGGAAAGAGAACACAGTTGAACGGGTAGAGGCCACTGACGACCAGGGTATTCAGGTTCAGAATGAGACTATGTCGCAGCTAGAACAGAAGTTGTTGAAATTCCAGGAAGAACTTGATCAAGTTCGAAATCTGGAAAATCTATCATTCACACTCAGTGTCCCAAACGTCAACCTCCCCAACACCCAAAATCCTATACCTCCTCAAAACACCCCGAAGTAACAAAATCATCCCACAGACCATCAGCACACCACTCCACCAAAAATGCAAACCCTTCCAACGCAATGCAATACCTTCCATACTCCAAAGAACACTCTGTTACTTATCTCAGAACCACAAAACTCCACAAATCACTACCTCTACACCCATGAACTAGGCCATCACAACAACCCCATCTACGTGGAAACTATGCCACATTCCACTCAGCCCATCTCATACACACCTAATTCCAGTGAAAAGGATTTGCTCATTAGGAACTTGGCTGAGGAACTTAAGAAGCTGACCAACCGGGTTCAAGGCATTGAGGGAATCAAAGAAGTCGAGGGGCTAAACTATGAAGACCTCTGCATACAACCCGATGTCGAATTGCCCGAGGGGTACAAACCTCCAAAGTTTGAAATGTTCGATGGTACAGGTGATCCAAGGGTCCATATGAGGACCTACTGTGATAATATGGTCAGAGTAGGGAAAGATGAAAAGATCCGCATGAAGCTGTTCATGAGGAGATTAACAGGAGATACTCTGTCTTGGTACATCACCCAATACCCCAATAAATGGCTGAATTGGGTAAGCATGGCGTCCTACTTTATGGAGCGATTCAGTTTTAACACAGAGAACGCACCTGATGTGTTCTACATCAAGAATCTGAAGAAGAGCCTACTGAAACTTTCCGCGAGTATGCTACTCGCTGGAGATCTGAAGCTGCTAAGGTCAGGCCCACCTTAAACAAAGAACAGATGAATAAGTTATTTGTCCGAGCTCAAGATCCACAATACTAGGAGCGGTTGATGGTGATAGAGAATCATAAGTTCTCTAATATTATCAATATTATGAGAGAATCGAAGAAGGAATCAAAAGCGGTATGGTCACCAATTTCGAAGCCTTACAACCTACAAATAAGGCTTTACAATCTGGTGATATGTCCAAGAAGAGGGATGTGGGAGCCGTGATGGTTGTACAGAGAACCAAATCTCCACTAAAATACCAAACCTACCAAACACCTCCACTTACATATCAGCCAACACCTCCACAAACTTATCAAGCACCCTCGCCCTCATACCAACCACCACCAGCAACATATCAGTCATCCCCACCACCTACCTATCAACCTACTTCACCCAGATATTCCCAGTCCGCTCCTGTTTACCACACCTATAACTCTCAACAATCCCACTATCAGTCATCTCCTGCTCGCCAAACGTTTCCTAGACCTCGACCAAATTTTGATCGTAGACCTCCTAAACAATACACTGCCATTGCTGAACCTATCGACCAGCTGTACGAAAAACTGAAAGTTGCTGGTTATGTCAACCCCATCCCTACCGTAACCCTTGAGAATCCTTCCTAGTGGGTTAATCCAAACAAGTCCTGTGCATACCACTCCGACATGAAGGGACACACCATCAATGAATGCCGCTCTTTTAAGGATAAGATACAGTCCTTGATCGACAACAAGATCATTTTGGCAAAAGAATCTACTCCTAACATCTGCAGCAATCTACTCCTAGACCATAAAGGTGGAGGCATCCACATGATCGAAATAGAAGAAGATTGGGACCTAGAGAGGTCAATTGGGTTGATCATAGAGGGTGATGACCCAAAGAAGCCTGCAGTCACTCTCAACCCAATCATAGTCGAAATTCATCCATCTGAGGATGCTGAGGTAGATGTGTTTGTACCTCTTGAGTTTGAAGCAACACCACCCTCAAAGACACCTGCAGCTANTTTGTACCTCTTGAGTTTGAAGCAACACCACCCTCAAAGACACCTACACCTATTGAAGTCAAAGTTATGCCAATTGCAAATGCACCTGCACCATTTGAGATTGCAGTCATGCCACCTACTAAGGCACATATTCCATTCGAGGTAAATATAGCTACACCAATAACAGTGGTAGTGTCAACCATGCCACCTTTCCGCAATAATGCCAAACCATAGGATTATGTAGTCGAGGCAAGAAGAAAGGGCAAGGTCAAGGTTGAAGAA
>ML295218.1:0-14775 GCA_005239495.1 Nicotiana undulata
ATTTGAAAAAAAAAAACTTTTTGGAGAGGGAGGCGGGGTAGGCGAGAGAAGGGGGAAGGGTTGGGGTTAGAAGTGAGAGTAGGTGGAGTTTTTGGAACATGTTTTCCTAACTTTTTCTAGGGAAGTCATTTTCCTCCAATTTCAGAAAAAAGTGACATTTCGGAAAACATTTTCCAACTATTTTGTGCAACCAAACAGTGGAAAATATTTTCCGTCAGACCGAACACACCCTATATCTGTAACGATCCGGCCGGTCGTTTTGTCAGTTATAGCCCTGATCGCCTGTTTACTACTTCCCCCTGTCTTTTTTTGCTTATGTGTCTTGTCGAGAGGCGTTGGTTGTGGTTTCGGAGTGTTTTGGGACACTTAGTCCCTAAACGGAAGCTTAAGTCTTAGGATTTTGACCGTAGTTGGAACTGTGTGAAGACGACTCCGGAATGGAGTTTCATCGGTTCCGTTAGCTTCGTTGGGTGATTTTGGGCTTGGGTGTGTGTCTGTATTGTGTTTTGGAGGTTTGTAGCTCATTTAGGCTTGAAATGGCGAAAGACGAATTTCTGGAGATTTTGGCCAGTTAGACTTTTTGATATCGGGGTCAGATTTCGATTCTGGAAATTGGAGTAGGTCCGTAATGTTGAATATGACTTGTGTGCAAAATTTGGTGTCAATCGGATGAGGTTTGATAGGTTTCGGCATAGGCTATAGAAATTGGAAGTTTCAAGTTCACTAAGTTTGAATCGGAGAGTGATTCATGTTTTAGTGTTGTCTGATGTTATTTGAGGGCTCAATTAAGTTTGTATGGTGTTGTAGGACTGGTTGGTATGTTTTGTTGAGGTGTCGGGGGCCTCGGGCGTGTTTCAGATGCTCAACGAATTGGAATTTGGACTTGGGCAATTGTTGAAAATTCGCTGCTTTCTGGTGTTTTTCACATGAGGATGGGAGACCGCAGGTGCTGACTCGCATGTGCGGAGGGTAGCTCGCAGAAGCGGTCTTGGTCTAGGTAGTGGTCGCAAGTGCGGCAATGTGACCACAAAAGTGGAGCTGCTCCTGCGGAGAAGCAATCATAGAAGCGACGACCGGGCTGGGGAGGTTATCGCAGAAGCGGACATGGGTCAGCAGATGCGCACACGCATGTGCAATCACATGATCGCAGAAGCAGACTCTAAGCTTTAAGGGGAATCCGAACCTGCGAGGGTAATTCCGCAGGTGCGATGGCAGGTTCGCAGATGCAGAATAACTGGGCAAAAAAGAAATAATTGAGGGTTTGATCCCTATTACGACTCCAGAATAGAGGTTCGTCGGTTCTGTTAGCTCCGTTGGGTGATTTTGGGCTTGGGTGTGTGTCTGTATTGTGTTTTGGAGCTTTGTAGCTCATTTAGGCTTGAAATGGCGAAAGACGAATTTTTGGAGATTTTGGCCAGTTATGGACTTTTTGATATCGGGGTCAAATTTCGATTCTGGAAATAGGAGTAGGTCTGTAATGTTGAATATGACTTGTGTGCAAAATTTGGGGTCAATCGGATGAGGTTTGATAGGTTTCGGCATAGGCTATAGAATTTGGAAGTTTCAAGTTCACTAAGTTTGAATCGGAGAGTGATTCGTGTTTTAGTGTTGTTTGATGTGATTTGAGGGCTCAATTAAGTTTGTATGGTGTTGTAGGACTGGTTGGTATATTTGGTTGAGGTGTCGGGGGCCTCGGGCGTGTTTCAGATGCTCAACGGATTGGAATTTGGACTTAGGCAATTGTTGAAAATTCGCTGCTTTCTAGTGTTTTGCACATGAGGATGGGAGACCGCAGGTGCAGACTCGCATGTGCGGAGGGTAGCTCGCAGAAGCGGCCTTGGTCTAGGTAGCCAGTGGTCGCAAGTGCGGAAATGTGACCACAAAAGTGGAGCTTCTCCTGCGGAGAAGTAATCATAGAAGCGACAACCGGGCTGGGGAGGTTATCGCAGAAGCAGACATGGGTCAGCAGGTGCGCACACGCATGTGCAATCACATGATCACAGAAGAAGACTCTGAGCTTTAAGGGGAATCCGAACCTGCGAGGGTAATTCCGCAGGTGCGATGGCAGGTTCGCAGATGCAGAATAACTGGCCAGAAAAGAAAAAATTTGAGGGTTTGATCCCCATTACGATTTAGGAACTTTGAGAGCTCGGTGTGAGGCGATTTTTCGAGGTTTCTTCAATAAGATATTGGGGTAAGTTATTCTAACTTGGATTGGGCTATGTTTCATGAATCTATTGGTAATTTCATCTTCTAATTACGGATCTGAGTTGGAAATTTGGGGGGAAATGATAGAAACTTCATAGACTAAAATTTCGAGTTTGGAAGGAGATTTGAGGTCGGATTAGAGTAATTCTTGTATGGTTGGACTCGTGAGTGAATGTGTGTTTGTATTTTGTGACTTTTACCGGATTCCGAGACGTGGACCCCGGGAGGCTTTTAGGGTCGATTTCCTAATTTCTTGCTTTAACTTAGATTTCATTGAGTAGATTTTCTTATAGATATATTTATGGTATGTAATTGATTTTGGCTAGATTTGAACCATTCGGAGTCGGATATTTGTGGGAAAAGCATTGCTACTGATTGATTGAGCTTGGTTCGAGGTAAGTGGTTAACCTAACCTTGTGCGGGGGAAATTCCCTTAGGATTTGGTACTGATATGATATGTGAGCGCCTTGTACGCGAGGTGACGAGTGCATACACGGGCTATTTGTTGCAAAACTTGATTTTTATTGAGTAATTACTTGTTTTCACCATAATTGAGTATACTAGCATGTGTAGTTATCCTGTTAGCCTAGAATAGCATGTCTCTGTGTCTTAATTTCTTAAATGAACTCTTTGCAGCATGCTTAGTGAATTCTTGCTTCTTTTCTTGACTTTTACTTAGTTCAAACTGTAGATTCTCTTGTTGTAACTGTTATCTTCATTTCGTTTGAGTTGTGTATTTATTTAGGGACTACGAGACGATATCCCAGGAGATCCCTCTGCATAATTACTTTGAGACTACGAGGCAATACATCAGGAGTTCTCCTTGTACATTTACTTTTGAGACTACGAGGAGGTACCTCGGGAGTTCTCCTTACATATTTATTTTGGGACTATGAGACGGTATCTCGGAAGATCCTCTGCTGTTGTCTATTCTATGTGTTGAACTATTATTTTCTCAGTTTTCTTTTTGCTTAGTTCCAGTATATTATTATACGGTATATTTTCTACTTCATTTATTATTTACGAGTGGTCCTGGACTGACCTCGTGACTACTCGATCGAGGTTAGGCTTGGCACTTAGTGGGTACCATTGTTGTGTACTCATGCTACTCTTCTGCACATGTTCTCTTGTGCAGATCCAGGTACATCTTTCCAACCACGTTATTAGTCGTCCACCTACTACTATGGAGACTTTGAGGTACATCTGCCGTGTCCGTAGACCTAGGAGTCCCCCTCTACCCTTTTTGTGTAGTTCTTGTTCTACCATATCTAAATACTAATGTATAGAACAGATAGTAAACTCTAAGAAGCTTGGGACTTATAACTTTTCGGGTCTTTCAAAAATTCTTCATGTATCTTGTTGAGAGTTGTTATTGTATATGCCGAGCAATATTTCCATAAACTATTTCATTGATATTTCTGTTAGAGTTGAATTTTTTGTTTTTCATTCTTGTTGATATTCCGTAAATTTTAGGCTTACCTAGTCGTAGAGACTAGGTGCCGTTGCGACCTCTCACAGAAGGAACTTTGGGTTGTGACAAGTTGATATCAGAGCTCTAGGTTCATAGGTGTTGTGAGTCACAAGTCGATTTATTAGAGTCTCGCGGATCGGTATGGAGACGTATGTACCAATCTTCGGAAGGCTATGGAATTGTTAGGAACAATTATACTTCTTTGATTCCAGGCGTGCAAAATTTGTTGACATCAAATTATAAACTTATATATTTTATTCTTTCTCACGGATGGTGAGGACCCGTACCGGAGGATCTGATGACCAGGCGCCCGGGCCCCTTTCTAGAGCCACTAGAGGCTGAGGTCGAAGTAGAGGACGACCACACGATGCAACCAGAGTAACCGTGCGAGCTGCGGCAGAGGAGCCCCCAACAACTCCAGCTAAAGGGCAGACACTTGAGGTTCCTATTGCTGCACCAATCCTCTAGGAGACACTAGCCCAATTCATGAGTTTGTTCAGCACCTTAGCTCAGGATGGATTGATTCCACTAGCCCCTGCCACATCTCAAGTGGGGAGAGGGGCACAGACTCTCGCAGCCCGTGCTCCTGAGCAAAGAGTCCAGGTTGACCAGGCCCCGGAATTTTATCCCTATGCAGTTGGTAGCTCCGGTCAAGCACGAGACTAGGACAACAACTTCTGAGGCGGAGCAACTCGGACTTGAGAGGTACAAGAAGCACCACCCACCTACCTTCATCGGATTGGCTACAGATAATGCTACGAGTTTTCTATAGGAGTGTCATCGTATTCTCCGTATTGTGGGTGTAGCAGAGACGGGTGGGGTTTCTTTTACCACCCTCCAGCTTAGAGGGGCCACCCATCAGTGGTGGCGTTCTTGTGAGTTGAGTAGTCCGACTGAGGCAACTTCACTTTCGTGAACTCACTTGTCAGACATGTTTTTGACGGAGTATGTCCCTCAAAGCCTCAGGAACTCATGGTGCGCGGAGTTTGAGTAGTTGCGTCAGTGCGCTATGACTTTGTTAGAGTACGCAATCTACTTCAGTTATTTTGCGCAACATGCATCGTCCTTGGTTTCCACAGCTCGAGTGCGAGTTCATCATTTTATTATGGGACTCCACCCCAGTATACGGATCAGTATGGCCAGGGAGTTGGAGATGGATATATCTTATTAGCAGGTTGTGAGTATTACTAGGAGATTGGAGGGCATGGTTGCCCGAGATAGATAGGAGAGGGAGGCCATAAGGTCCTGAGAGTCAGGAACTTACAGTTGTACTCGTGCCCAAACTGTAGTTCGCCATGGTACTGGTTATGTGAGTCACCCTGTTCATTCAGCTCTTCCACCCGCCAGTGGTGTTCCAGCCCCTTCTAGGCCCTATGAGCCTTATTATGCACCGCCTATATCTAGTGTGCCTCCTGCTCGAGGTGTATTTAGCGGCTAGTCCATCAGACCTGGCCCGAGTTAGTCGTAGTAGCCACGCCCTCCGAGATATTGTTTTGAGTTTGGCGACACTCTCCTTATGGCGAGGAATCGCCCCAGAGTTAGAAGGGGTGCACCTCCACATACTTCTCAGCCATCGTGTGCTCCACCGGGTCTCAGGCTTGTCGTGCCCCCTTTTTCCTTTCGTAGAGTCCGGGTTTTGACATTATTGGGACAACTCATTTCCTTTTGAGAAAGGGGTACAAGAAGTTGAAGAGTCGCCACCTAACGGATTAAGATGCATTAGGGCACTCATTACAAGTAACTCATGAAACCGGTTTGCATTACCAGAGATTGGGTAAGGGCTTGAAATTACTTCGAGGAAAAGTGTTAGGCACCCCTCGAGGTCCACAACGGTGGGTCCCGGCCAAACTTACTTTGTGAATTAGTCAATTAACAGATAAGCAGTCTAAGCACACACATGTAAAAGAATAATGAATTTTTGACAGATTGGCAGTCTAAGTACACATATATAAATAAAATAAGGAGTTTTGATGTAGGCACTCTAAGTACACATATGTAAATAAAAGAAAGGGAAGTCCTATAGGATCACATCTGTGCAATACCTGGTAAGCTTTCCTCAATGAGAGGTGTTACACGTGGAATTAGCGCAAATGTCATAATATCCTCTTACTACCCGTTACCCTCCCCTTAGCGGTTATATAAGCGGTTTTTATTAATGAACTCTAAGCGTGTTTTACCCGTCTGTTCCTTGTGGTCGTGGAGATATTTAGGACCTCTAAATTCGGGCAGTTCTAGACCCTCCTAAGGTGTTTTAAAAGGAAAAATCTAAGCGACAACAAAGAACACGTAGAACTGTCAAATATGGAAGCAGTTAAGGGGCTCATGTTTACCTCCACACATAAACAAATAAGTAGCACGTCTCAAACAACAAATTTCAGTTAATTCTAGAGAAGTCCTAGAATAGTGTATCTAGGTGACACAGGCATAGAATATGCAGCATTTTTTTACAACGAAGTGGCGTAAAACCTAATTAGTTTGCCAACTGATTTTAGAATCTATTAAACCTGGGTAGTTAAACAAACAAAACACAATTTCACAGTTTTTATGAGACCCTTAATTACCTAATGCTTGTCTAGGCGTGGATATGTTGTATCCCTCTAAACATGCTGCCTAAAATGAGATCAGGATTCTTGGAATTAACTAAAACAACTTGAGTTTTATTAAATCCTATAGGCATGCTGGTCTAGGTGCTGATTGTTGCAAGAGTTGATTTCATGCATATTTATACTAGAACATGATGTCTATGTGTTGGGGCTGTTTTTAAACCTCTTTATAGATAGTTATTCACTTAAGCGAAATAGATACGATTTAGAGCAAATGAAAACAGAGTCCTAAGGCAGGAGTTCTAATGCACAGAGAGAGATGGTCATTTTATTAAGCATGATTACAGTAATAACTTAACGATAGGATTTCTATGTTATTATGACTTATGCAGAACAGAACTTTCGTGATAATAAAGTTACGATCTATAACATGTTTTCTAATATGCAAAAATCAGTAAACGTTAGTATCCTAAGACAGGATTTCTAATACAAAACCCAACAAACCTATGACATGTTTTCTACTGCAAATAACATAACATATAGGCCTAAAGGCATGATTTCTATTGAAGATAAGCACAACATGACCTAAAGCATAATTTCTATTGAAGATAAGCACAACATGAACCTAAAGCATAATTTCTATTGAAAATCAACATAATATAAACATAAAGTAGGATTTCTACCCGGTTTCCCACAAAAATTATATAAGAACTCTCCCCTTTTTCCTAATTACCCCAATATCTGTTTACAAGGGATATTATTATAGATCAGGAGTGAATAAATTACATAAATGTAAACTATACAATAGAGAGCCTGAATCAGGCCCAAAGTAAACCTGGGAATGCCAGGCCTTCAATACAGTCTCAGAAGGCAAAAGTCTCATAGCTAATAATGTGTCCTGGTGTGTCAAAGTTCCTTAAGGACCTCAAGGATCCCGGGAAGTGCTCACACCAAGACCTTTTCTCAAATAGGGGATTTGTTTTGTGCAGTGTCGAAGGGCCAGCCCTAGTATGTCAGAGTTCAGAGGAATCTCATGGATTCCTAAGCAGTACACACACTAGAGGGCCGAAACTTAATAGTCTAAGAGTAAAATGAGAGTGCTTGACATAGTTTAGAAACAAAACTTAGTAAAACAGTGTAGATATAAACCTTTAGGAGTGGAAAAGTTTTCAGAAGTGGAAAGACAACTTCAAGAAAATACTAAGAGTGGAAAGAAAACAGTTTTGAGAAGAATGCTAAGAAAAGAAAAACAGTTTTGAAATCAGTTCCAAAAGCAATCATTCAATCATGGAATGCCCATATTCACAAACACTTAACAAACAATTTTACAACAGGGGGTCAGGGGAGTTGGGAACATAAAGAACTCATATAAAGGACACGGGAACATGGTCCAAGGGAAAGCATATTGGCCAAAAAATACAAAAACCAATTTGGAACCTACTGATTCAGAGACCTAACAGGTTAGTCATGATAATAGGCAGTTAAGACATAGAGCAAGAATATAGTAAAATCATGCTGAACAAGAGTGCATTAGACAAGATTAGGGTCAATCAAGTTCATTTTGAGATTAAGTTACTAATCATGATCACATAAATCGAGAGGAGTAAATAGAAACTAATAAACATGCTGGTCATGTATCAAACAATCAAATGAGACCTAGGCATACTGATTATACACTTGAATAAGAAAGGACATAATTTAGATATGTTGGATAGAGCAATAAACAAGAAGACAACTTGAATACATAGCAAATTGAACTAGTGCAAGAATGAATATGGTCAGAATTGAAATAGATACATACTAGTTAAGCAAAGTGCAGAATGTAAAGCAAGTATAATTCCACTGTCTAGCCTTGTGTTTCAGCCGGCTAGACCAATAGTTTGCACAATTAGAAAAGAAAGAAGAGAGAGTTTGAGTGTGCGTATGTGTATTCTGAACTTAGTTCGTCTGTTGAGAGGTAAAATAAAAGTGTTTATATAGCAGTATAATAGTAGAATAAAATAAGGTAAAGGAATCAGAAACCATAAATTAAGGAAATCACTGAATCCAATCACATAGGGAGTTCAGAATAGACTCTTTTAATTAAGGTCAATTGACCAAACAGTAATAACAGGGATTTAATTAAGGCAAGAAGTTCAAATCAACCCAAATAAGGTAGTTCAGAATAGACTCCTTTAATTAAGGGCAATTGATCAAACGGTAATAACATGGGTCAAATTAAGGAAAATCCCAATCACACCATGTAAATGAATTTGTAAGAATCCACAATTATACAGGCAATCAAATAAGGCAGGGATGACCAATTGAGGTCGTAAACAAGAAAACAAACAAGAATTATGCACACGAATATCTACAAGAGAAAATCAATCAGCCAAACTTTCAAAAATAATACTAATTTCTGGAAAGAAATATCAACTCCCATAAATAGAAAATAGATTAGTAAACTTCACAAAAATATAGAAACTAGCCGGAAAAACAGATTCGAACCCTAAAAGAGGTAAACCAAGGCAAAAATCACAGAATAATGGATTTGACCAAGAAAAAATATTTAAGTCCAAGGAACAGAGCAAAGTAACATGACTGGTAACATAGAAAAGTACCCAGAATCGAAACAAAGGTTAGAAAATCAGAGTATCGCACAAATCAACTAGGTTTAGGTATTTTTTTCCACAAATCAGTCGTGAGGATGAAAAATAACTAATCAAACACTTTAGGAATCAGAAAACCTTTGAAAACAACTTAGGACGGAACCCTAGTTTTAGGTCAAAAGCCAGAATAATCAGTTAAAACCAGATATTTTCAAAGAAAAACATGTAATAGTGCTCGATTCATCTCAGATCTATACAGAATCTGGAAGGATCGAAGGTAATCGACTAGGGTTTTCAGAAAAGTAATTAGAGATGAGAGAATAGGTCGAAAGACCACAGATTCATAACAAAACAAAAATGATATTCGTACTCACAGTTGAGGAAACGACCTGAGACAGTTTAATAAGCAAGGTTTCAACCAAGAACTGGTAGGGTTCCCTTGATATCGTCTCAAGGATTTAAGAAGTCAAAGAGTCATGGTGCGTAGAAGGCCAGGAGTGGCCGGAGAAGCCATGGAAGTATCATAAGGTGAAGGCTTTAAGCCGGTGACGGCGTTTAGAACTAGGGTGCCGAGAGAGTTGAGAGGAGAGGGAAGAGGTGACAGCGAGTCATAGGAGGGAAATGAGAAGGTTAGGGGGGGGTCGTTTATGTTTAATTAAGGTAGGAGGGTTGTGGAACGTTGATCTGGATGATCAACGGTCAGGATTGAGATGTGGTATTGGGTCGGGGCGTATCAGACTTGGACCTAGGGGAATTGGGCCAAATTTAAAGAGGTTTTGGGCTGGTTAGAGAGGGGTTAGGCTTGGGAATAAAATGGCTATTTATTAAATACCCCAAATAATTTTATAAAATACTTAACAGATTATAAAAATAATTTTCATGCATACAAATGTTTTAAAATAATTACACTACATTTTAAAAATACAATGAGCCATTTTTTTTTTATAGTAAAATAACACAATAATGTATGTATGGGCTATAATTGTAGAGTTATTGAAATTATAACCAAAAAGGTGTAAATCTGGCCATTTGTGAAATAATTATAGCAATATTAAATCATGGAATGCTATAAAGTCATTTGTGATGCATATTTTATAATTATTTATAAAATAAAATACTAGGGCAAAAATTAATTTTAAAAATGTAGAAATTATGGAAAAATACCAATTGATGCTAATGTATAGTTTTAAAGGTATATATGTATTTAAAAATGTTATAGGGAAAAATTGGGTTCAACAACTCGGTCTCCTCCAGGTTGGACTTTGTTCTCAAAGTTCTCAACTTCTCTGACGATTTCCTCAAGTATCACATCTTCTTCTTCTATCTCTTCCTAGTCACTATCCTTACATGTCACAGTCGTTGGTTCATCAATGTAAGAAATAGTAATGTTGTAGAAAAATCTGAAAGATAATGATAGTAAAACGTCAAACTATTGATAAATGTTGAAACGTTAAACAAAATAATGTTTAAATGACTTCAAGCAATGTTTTCCAAAACAAAATACTGAAAGGAAAGAAAGATGTTTTCAAAACAAAATGCTTAAAAGAATTGTTTTCAAATGACACTAGCAGCCATGCTACCCCGGAACTCGTCTAGTCCTGGATGGTGTGGCCTTCCAATTCCTATGAACTGCTCCTTTCTCTACTATCTGGATGACAAGGCCTTTTTCCTCCTCCTCCTCAACTATCACATTGCAGTCCATGTCTTCGTCTTCCAGGAATAGGTTCCTTAGACCAGCTAAAGCTTTTTCTTTTTTCATATCCCCATATTGTGTCATCCTGATGAAAGGATTGGCTCAAATGCGGCACTGGTTTCTCAAGAGAGTAATAAGGACCACGCCATGGCGGTGAACAATCATCATATTCTTTCCAGGTATACTGATATCAAAGCTCAAAAGTTGAACCGTGATGCTTTAGTTGTATCAGCTTGGTAATGCCTTGAGTTTCTTCCCGAGCCCTTGTCGGGTTCATACCCAGACCATGCTAGTATGCTTTCTATTTTGATTCTCCACCTCTTGTCTTTCTCTATAGCGTTGACGCGCTCGATGCGATGATAAGTCACCCCACCTAACTTCCTTCTATTCTCCACGACCGGGATGATTTGGTTTGCGTAAATGACATTACTCCCGTCTCCATGAATGATCACTTCCTGATCATTCCATTCGAATATCACAGCCTGGTGCAAAGTAGATGCCACGACCTCGGCGGCATGTATCCAAGGCCGTCCCAACAGCAGATTGTATGAGGCGGATATGTCTAGCGTCTGGAATTCAACATCGAACTAGGTCGGACCCATCTACAAGCATAGATTGGTTTCCCCAATTGTGGCCATTTGAGACCCGTCGAATGCCTTCATGTTCATAGTCCCTGCTCGTATTTCATGTGAACCTTTAACCTTTTCGGAGTTGTCAGCGAACAGATGTTGAGGTTGGACCCTCCGTCTATCAAAACCCTTGCAATAAACTTATCCCTTATTGTACCGTGATGTGCAGTGCCCTGTTGTGGGTTAATCCCTCTGGTGGCAACTCGTCTTCATGAAAGGTGATCTTATGGCTCTCCAGTACTTGCCCCACCATGCTGTCCATCTCCCCATTGGTGATATTGTTAGGCACGTAAGCTTCACACAATACCTTCATCAAAGCATTCCTATGTGCCTCGAAATTCTGCAGTAATGATAGGATGGATATGTGAGCGGGAGTTTTGTTTAGATAATCCACCATAGAATATTCCCTTGCTTGCATCTTTCTCCAAATATCATCTGGGTCGGTTTCAATGATGGTTTTTTTGGAAGCAGCTTCTTTACTCGTTCCTCCCAAATTCTCGGGTGTATAAATTCTACCGGTCTTGGTCATCCCTTGTGTTGCACCAGATTCTTCCATTTTTGCTTTTCCTTTCCTTCTGGATTCTGCAACATAATCCCGAGGTATGACATTTGAATTAAAGGGAGGTATGGATGCCATCGTCACAGTGAAGGGTGTGGTTATTTCTACTTCAAAGGGAGCAAGCGCATCTACAGAAATTGTCACTTAAATTTTGAATGGAGTTGATGCGGCTACCTCAACTTCGACTGGTGGCAGTATCTGTACCACAATAGGAGTGAGGGTGACTGCATGTTTCTTAGGATTATCCGCTTCTCTAATAAGTCCAATTGACCCTTTAGGATCCTATTCTTTATCGGTTTTTATCACATGTACTCCTTCACCCCTATGATCCGGAAGAGGGTTGTTGCGGACATTGGGTGCGACCTCCTTTCTTTGTATGACCTTGGTATCAATCAATGTTTGGATCTTGTCTTTCAAAGTGAGACATGCATCGATGGTATTTCATTTCATGTCTGAATGGTATGCACATGTTTTGTTTGGATTGACCCATTGAGAGGAGTTTTCCATGGCAACAGTGGGAATAGGGGTAACAAATCCGGAAGCTTTCAATCTTTCGTATAATTGGTCGATGGGTTCAGCAATAGGGGTGTATTGTCTTGGTGGTCTGCAGTCAAAGTTAGGTCTGGGTTTCTGATAGTTTTGGCGGGCTGGCGGTGACTGATAATATGTTGGCTGGGTGATATAAATGTGGTAGGAAGTGGCGGTTTGCAAATATCTGGGAGGTGAAGGTTGATATGTGGGCGGAGGTGTTTGGTTTGTGAGTGGAGATTTTGGACCTTCGGCTATCATCACGACCCCTACTTATTTCTTATTTGATATACCCCCGGACTGTAATGCTTTGTTCGTAGCCTGCAGTGCCTCAAAATTGGTCACAATACCACTTTTGATTCCTTCTTCAATCCTTTCCCTTATTTTGATGATGTCAGAGAATTAGTGATTCCCAATGACCATCAACCATTCATAGTATTATGGATCCTAGGCTCGGACGAAAAATTTGTTCATGTGTTCTTCAACCAATACTGGCCTTACCTTTACAGCTTCTAACCTCCATCGAGTAGCATACTCGCGGAAAGTATCCGTTGTCTTCTTCTTGAGGTTCTGTATGTAGAATATGTCTGGTTTATTCTCTGTATTAAACTTGAACCGATCCATGAAATCTGATTCCATGTTTACCCAACTAACCCATTTCTTTGGATTTTGACTGATGTACCAAGAAAGGGTGTCTCCAGTGAGACTTCTCATGAAAATCTTCATGTGAATCCTCTCATGTTTCCCAACTCCTACGATTTTGTCATAGTATGTTCTTAGATGCACCTTCGGGTCACCCGTTTAGTCAAACATCTCGAACTTAGGAGGTTTGTAACCCTCTAGCAGTTCTACGCCCGGCTGAATACATAGATCCTTATTATTCAAACCCTCAATACCTTTGCCTCCTTCGACACACTGGACTCGGCTTGTGAGCTTCTTAAGTTCCTCTGCCACATTCTTGATGAGCATGTCCTTCTCGGTGGATATCACGACCCAAATTCCCACCCTTTGGGCCGTGACTGCGCCCAACGTTGAACCCGCTAGGCCAGCCAACGTATAACTTGCAATAGTAATTTAAAATCATTTAATACTGAACGAAACGATGGTTCGTCACTTTCAACAAATTCCCAACAAAATCTTGTAATCATTGCTTAATAAAAATAGCGAAACTTTAAGAATGCGGAGAATAAAGACATAACAAACATGAAATAACGTAAAACTTCCCACACTAATAACTCTCAAAACTTTACTGAGCCTTCCAAATCCCTTCAATTACTTCACAGCAGAGAAATAATAATAATGTCTTAGAAAAACTCAAAATGAAATGATAAGACATCTACAACGGACAATCCCAAAACCGGGGTGTCACAATCCCACGGATTAGCTACTGGAATACTAAATACAAGTATGGAAATGAAAATACAACATTGTCTTGAAAATAAGGAGAAAGACAATGAAGCGGTAAAGGAAAGAAGCCTCGGGATCCACGAACGCCAGTGTGTACCTCGAAGCTCTGACGTGGACTGAAGATATCTCCCTCAGAACGCTCCACGGGGTCCGGTAGCAGGGTCTGCACAACACAAGGAAGTGCAGTGTAGTATCAGTACAACCGACCCCATGTACTGAGTAAGTGCCAAGCCTAACCTCGGCCGAAGTAGTGACGAGGCTAGACTTGACATTAACGATAACCTGTCCTATTCTACAGCAAGTAACAGGAAATAAAACAAGGCAGGTGATAAACAGGCAAGTAGGGAATACGGGAACAGTAAGGGGGACAAGTGTAATAAAATGGTCACCTCGACGGATAAAAGTAATCCAGAGAGAATAATCCAACATAATCGACGACGAAACAATATAATTGTCGGAAAAGTAAATAATGGCACGGCATCACCCTTCGTGCTTTTACTCTCTTTCTCACAATGCAATGTGCAATGAATCAATGGCACGGCATTTACCTTCGTGCGTATAATCAATAAAATCATGGCACGGCATCACCCTTCGTGCTTTTACTCTCTTTCTCACAATGCAATGTGCAATGAATCAATGGCACGGCATTTACCTTCGTGCGTATAATCAATAAAATTATGGCACGACATCACCCTTCGTGCTTTACACTCTTTCCTCACTGTGCAATGAAATCAAGTATTATGACACGGCATCACCCTTCGTGCTTTACACTTTTCCTCACCAACAATAACAAATAAATGGCAAGGAATACAACATAGTGGAACTAAGCAATTCAAAAATACCCAACAAGGGAAGACATCCAGTAGTAACTCAAGAAATGCACGGCAAGGGTCTCAGCTATAACCAATTACCTCAATCACGTACTCTACACTTGTATTACCATTCGTATCAACACTTCTCAAACTCAATAGCCAATACTTTCAATCAAGAATAAATTACCAAGTAAAGACAATCTCATAATATACTAAACATGGAAGAAATACTGCAATTTCTATCAATCAAAATGGACTCACGGGCTCGACACACATTGCATAGGTACTCGTCACCTCACCTATGCAATGAACATGATATTCACTTAGCACATAGCAA